>JAGFPH010003315.1:116200-142456 GCA_018207615.1 Philaenus spumarius | reverse complement strand
ACTGAAATGCAAGCATTTAATAAAAAAATGGCCTGAAGGTCTAACTTGTAGTCTTTAATTCAACCTTCAATAGTAGAATGTTATTAGGTTGGCAGCACGACTCTATTTCCTAAAACAGTCGTCGTCTGCAAACGTATCAGCTGAGAGTCAAAAAGTAAATAGATGCCTATATTTCATCAATAATGTAGACATGTAGTCCGTCTGCAGAGCAAATCCTGTTTTTGAAGAGAAAATGGCACGAGTGGCATCTAGACATGGACAATTTCTTGGCTTGTCCTACAGATTGCATTTCGGCTTGAGACACTACCTCTTGTATTGATACGACTGCGGAACTGTGCCAGACCACATTAAATTATTCGGACGCCGTGATACTTCTTTTTCTGGACGAAAACATCACATGAGCTCTCGATTACAGCTTACGAACTGTCTGAAAAATATCTCTTGACGTCCGATTTAGGGTGCAGCAAAATTACCGTAAAATAAAAGTCGTGAATTGTTATGATTATAGTAATAGTCTATGTCTTTATTAAACATAATCTACAAAATGAATTTAAAAAATACAACAATAATAGCTCGGACAATACTCTTGGTCCAAAGACCGTCAGAGAGGTTGCCATACATGTCATTAATTTTCTTATAGGAAAAATAAAAGAGAAACAAAAAAGAAAACATACCGACCGATTACAATTTTTACAATCAACTAAAAATTACACTTAAAAATCACTATTAAGAAAGAAAACACCAATATAAGAGAGAATTCTATCACGCAGCTAAACAGCTGACGTTAGTTGAGCGAATTTCCAAAATTAAAATTATATGTTTTAGGGATTCAACCAACTATTTGGGAAGTTGGTCTACTCACGAGTGCGCTGAATAGCTGCCTTCGTGTACGAAATATATCGGTAGAATCTGTTTGCACATCAGCCTCCGTCCTCGGTGTTAATCTACCCCTTGTATACGCCCAGGCTTTGCTGGAAAGTTGACCTATTTTAGTCCAATGTCTTCCATTCAAGTGATTTATTCATTTTGGCTCGAAATGTTCCTGCTCGTCGTACAAACTCTTTCCAGACTCCCATTCTTCCCTAGAGAAGATTTTTGTCTTGAAGAGTTTCTCAATAGAGAGTTTTGGAATCATGTGGTCTGACGGCATGTTTAAAACTTCCTTAGAGACCACCTGATTTATTTTGCAATGGCCTACCGCAGGCCATCTTGTTCTCCAGCAGCCTACCTGCTGCAGTCTATACGCCCCCATCCTGGCCTGTCCCTGTATAAACACACGAAGAGGAGGGAGATCCAGGAGGGCATTCAGAGCATCCGTCGGAGTCGACCTCATAGCACCCGTAACAGCCAGACAAGCCATCCTTTGGACACTATCCAGCCTCCCACCGACAACACTCTGAACTGTTTTAGGCCACCATACTACCGCCGCATAGGCGACTAGTGGTCTAATGATCATGGTGTAAATCCGCAAAACCATCTTTGGTTTTAACCCCCATGTTTTACCTACAGCCCTCTTACATGCAAACATAAGATTCTTGGCCCTAGTTATCACCCTCTCCATCTGCGGATTCCAGGTAAGTCTTCTATCCAGCAGGATACCCAAGTACTTCCTTTCGAAATGTTGGCGTCTAAGTGTCTTGGGTATGGGACACTCCGTGGCATGTCTTCCTCTTCATTGACGTTGCACATATAGCACACTTTGGACGTAGTAGAATAGGAATATTTATTTAAACCTGTTAATTCCGCCCTGGCTTTTAAGAACAAAATATAAAAAATGTCATTTCCTTCATTTTTTTTCAATAACATAACTCTTATAACGTCGCCAATGTACTGAAAGCGCTGTCTTATGAAATAACTATCAGCCATCTTTTCTTTGCAGAATCCATTTTAATTGAACCGCCTGTATCCCAGTAAAACAGTAACGGAAAATGCAATCTCGTGGACAAAATTCCAGTAGTCTGTTTTTTTGCAGTTCTGTGTGTTGTTTTGGAGTGCTGAATCTGAATTTGAAGTTTGCAACCAAAATTTCATGGAGCTTTCCGAGGTATTCGCAAATACATTTCGAAATTTTCGCACTTTTTACATTTTTTGCCCGTAAGACCGAAACTATGCAGTTTTTTTTTTCGAAAACACGACTCTTTACAAAAGTAAAAAAGTTACGATTTAATATACTAATCATCTATAGTTTTTGAATGTAGGATTAACGGATCAGGAGCTAGAGAAAGTGGAAAATGGGTGAAATTTGCTTCCAACGCTCCAGGAAATTTGATTGCAGCTTATTCCTACCTGGGAGAGATATTACAGCGAGAAATAAAAACTGTTACACATCGGGTGCGTGACCGTAGTCGCGTGAATAAAACTGGTGAACAAGCATGACGTTCCGTTTCTTCCCTTCTTAGTAATAAATGATTAATTGGCATTGCCACGCACACCTTTCTATATAGCTGTTACACGATTACAAGTGGATATGATGTGTAGGCTATGGTCTTTGAACAGCGACTAATCAACATGTCTTATTTGGAATGATTACATTTTTAGTAGGCCTACACTATCAACCACGCAGCAACGTGAGTTGAGCGAATTTCCAAAAACGTTTATATGTTTTAGGCTTTCAACCACCTATTTGGGAAACTGGCCTACTTACAAAGACGTTGAATAGCTGCCTACGAAATATATTTAAGTAGAATTTGTTTGCGCCTCAGTCTGCAACCCCGACTCACGCGATGCTTCGTTCCGCTTTACGAGTTTGCACCTTGACCGTGTGGTCTAGGATTTTGGAAACATCTTTTAAAAAATTACTTCCGGTAAAAAAAGTGCTTCTAGTTGTTAGATTTTTTGTTACGTATATATATAAAACATTTTTAATGACACTTCAAAACGTGTTCTGAGGACCATAATTGGTGCTCATTGACTACTACTGAACTTAATCTCACGATAAGAGTGACTGCAATAGCTCATATTTCCTATGAAAATTCATTAACAAAATTTAGTTTTTTAATTGGATTTAGTACTTTTAATATGCTTAATTTAATAAACTGTCAAAAATTTCCTCGTAATAGTTATAAAAACACGCTGAATTTATTTTTTAGTCCGACAGACTATTATTATAGGTGAACTAGGTAAAAAGAAACCCTCCGAAGATCGGCGTTTTAGATGAGTTTGTAAAAATAGTCCAGAAATAGGTATTAATAAGGGTGAATCCTTAAACCAAAAATCCAAAAATGTGTCCTTGTTTATAACGGTGTAATATAAATGGCATTTCATAATTTTTGATTAAAATGACAAAACTGTCTTTCCTTTAAAACAAATAGCAAAAAAATTTACCTGGTAGATCTCCCGAATTAGGTATTAATAGGGTTGTAGCCTATAAAAAGTGCCCTTGTAAATGTAACGATGAAATAAAAATGACGTTTGCTAATTTGTTGGTTAAAAACACTCCATTTTCTTTCATTTAAAACAAACCTCTCGAAAATCTGCCAGGAGATCTCCAGAAATATTGATCAATATTATTGTTGTAACATAAAACAAAAATATCCAAAAAAGCGCCCTTCTGAATACAACGGTGGAATAAATATGATTTATCATAATTTTGTTATAATAGTGCTAACATTTTCTTTCGTTTAAAACAAACCGCACGAAAATAATCGGCCAGGTAGATCTCCAGAAATAAATATTAATAGGGTTACAACATAAAACAAAACAAACAAAAAACCATAAAAGTGCCATTATCTCATAATTTTTTGATTAAAATTACAAAACTTCATTTAATTTAAAACAACCCTTTTAACCTGTGTATAACGTTTTTGAGTTTTCTCAATTAACCTTTATAGAAGGGTCTTATTTGTTCTTATACTAGTTCCTCCTATTAAACTCCTTTTATTATGTGTTTTACAAAGCAGAACTTACAAGATTAGACAACAAGGCGAAATCTCACTTTTATTTTTTATCGATTGTTAATTTAAAACGGTTGTTGTAAGAAAACTTTAGTAGAGAGAAAACCTTAGTAGAGACGTACGCAAACATTTTTAGTAGTTTTTACAGACGAAATTCTTCCTGATGTTGTTATAATTTATTTATAATTAGTAAGCCCCATGAATAATCACAGGCAGATTAATGAGATACATATCAAAAATATATTATTTAAAAAAATTCTATTTAAAAACAACAAATTTTATGTAGGCCTGCCTAACTATGCTGATGGAATTTCGAACTGGGTAAATGTGTACAATTTTATAAGGGTGATAAAACTGTAGACGTATTTGTTAAAATTTTGTATTTATATACATTATTATATCAAAATAAAGATCCAAATATTACCTTTTAATTGCTTTTTATTTCATATTGATATATCAAATGATTTAGAAGTTATTAATAGTATAATGAAGAAATGAATAATAGAATATGTTTATATGTTATACGGTTTGTTAACATCTGGTGAATGTTTCCGGTATTATTCGAATATATCCTTTAAATTTGTATAAATGAATAGAAGGTTGTACTTATTTATATACATTTTATAACCTCAAAGCAAATCTTTTAACGTATCATAGCATACATTAGTTCTATAACTATTAAAAACAAATTCAACTTCACAATAAAATGATGTTATTGCTTGAAGTAGTAAACATACAAAATATAACCTATGTTAGGTTTTGTTTAAGTATTACAGATGATGGGTGAAATCAGCTGTTATATTAAATTTTTACTTACGTATATACGGACTTACACTCGCTTTTTTAGAAGTTTTTGTTTTAAACAGTTGGCAATGCGTCGTAAATCAGACAAGTTTTAATCCAAATATCCTGAGTAGTTTTTGAGTTAAATTATAATCTTTATGATGCAGTGAATACAGGAGGAAGAATACATTTAAAATTGTCCGTAATTAAAAACTAATCCCGGAATCCCACACATCAGGATCCTCCATTAAGCTTGCCTCAACAAGTAGTGGCAGTTGTCTTATGTCAGTAAATCAACAATATTCTAATTTCCAACGAAGAGAAGCTGAATTTATTAATACGTGTCTGCCTCATTTCTATGAATATTAATGTCTTAATATGAAGATGTCATTATCTATGACAATCAATTTAGTTCTAAGTGTGTTTACAACTGAGCATATGCCGCTTGATGGTGCTTGTAGAAGATGTGTATAGTGCAGTAATGTTTACAAGATATATCTTTCCAACGACCGTAATTTCTCTAAGGGTAAGAACAATTATTGTTTGGCGTTGTAAATTGTTTCGCAATTCATTTTTGGGGAAAAATTTCTGAAGTGTTGTATTTTCAATTAATATAAGAATAATTCGATCACGCAGCAGAACAGCGGAGTTTAAGTTTATATGTTTTAGGGTTTCTACCAATTATTTGAGAAGTTTGTCTACTCGCGAAGAATAGCTGCCAGTACCCCAGTTCGTTCCGCTCGGAACGAGTTTGCATCTCGACCCTGCGGCCTCGGGTTATTGACTGCGATTTGCGAGTTTGCACCTTGACCTCGCGGCCTTGGACTTTGGACTGATTCGTTTCGCTCGCAGTGGAAAACTCGCTTTTTATGGTTCTTTTATGGTATTTTACGTTTTGAACGATTTTGGGAGAACCAGACGAGCTATAAAGGTCAAGTAAAATAAACAAAATGTGTAGAATAATTTCCTAAATACATTTTTAGATAAACTCCGAAAGGTTTCAATCTAGTAAGAACAACTGTTGCTTTCGGTAAAAAAACCTGCTTCCGGTTGTTGGATATTTTTAGGCTAATGAACTCATCCGAGCGACTTAGAAAACTAACGTGTGTACCAAATCGGAGGTAAATTGCGGCCGATAGAGTGCCTATCTAAATGAAGAAAACTGACGAAAGCTTTGATCGTTTAAACATCTAGAAGAGGAAGCAGAGGGTCAAGAGGCTATATTGTTAGTCGAGTCTGCTACAATTGTACTGTGTACTTCAAACGCAGGTCTTCATTCGTCTAACTGGTAAAAATAAAGATCTAAATCATGTTTGTAAAGCAACAAATTCCTTTTAAAAATTTCAAAATAACAGCATATACATAAACAAAGTTTTGAGTTTTTAAAGTCGAAGCATTCGTTTAATTCAGTCAGTTATACTCTGCGTTCCTGGTGACTAGTAAAAAGTCCGCATTGGTTCATACAAGCTACCACTGCACGGACGATTACTTTATTTCTATTTTCCCTTGATAAGCGAATATGACGTCATTAATGAGATTTCTTCCAGTTCTCTAGTACAGCGGTTTTCAGCTTGGGGTTCGTGGAATGAAAATGTGTAATGACTGATATGTACATTGTATAGAGTTTAAATAGAAAAAGTATTAATATTGACCAACAAACGTAATAAATTATAAATAGCTAAACATTTTGTACAGAATATATGTTACATATTTACAAGCAATTTTGAGTCTCATATTAAACTAATATGTAGTAAATAAGTATACTACAATAAATATAATGAATATGTATAAAAATATAGTGAATATGAATTGTCTGACCTGGAACATTGAGGTTTTATTGACTTTCCATCCACAGAGCTGGTAGAAAGAGCTTTTTCATCCTACACATTTATAAAAAATAAATATAAAAACAACTTGAATTCTGCTCCCAGAAATAAGTCTATACTTGGCTTCTTTTGACCCTAACTGTAAATAAACGGTACCAGGAACTGGCACATACTTTCTCACAAACATAATTAAATTATTAAACAGATTCACTAATAAAAGAGATAATAATAATACTTCAGATTATTAAAGTATTAGATTAACTAATAAATATTATTACTATTATCTAGAGAGAAAACTATTCTATCGATTTCAAACAAATTTGCACCAACCACGTCAATTAGTCCTATATAGATGAACGAAAAAGGGTTTTGAATTTTTTTGAAAAACAACCCTCTTTATGGCCAAAAAACCCCAAAAATCAGTTATTGTTATTATTAGCTAAACGAGAATTTTTAGAAATATGCTGTTTTTTGCATATGGTATGGTACATTAAAGGCTACAAATAAGCTAAATTTGATCAAAATCGTTAGAGCCCTTTTTTTCATAAAAAAATAATAACTGATTTTTTGGGGGCTTTTTTGCCAAAAAAGAGGGTTGTTTTTAAAACCGTTTTTCGTGCATCTATACAGGCCTACTTGACATGTCTGGTGCAAATTTGTTTGAAATCGATCAAATAGTTTTCGCTCTAGTTTTGTATACATACAGACATTTTGTAAAAACTACTTTTTTGGACTCAGGAGTCCCAAAACGGATATTTCCACAAAATCTCAACATCGATTTTTTTTGCGATCGCTATACTTTCTCTATACTATAGTATAGTGAGAAAGTAAAAAATTGTGTGCAACAAAGAAAGGACAGTGGATTAATATAAATTGCAAGTAAAAGAAGTAACTGAAGATTTTACAATAATTTAAAAAAAAATGATAACAAAACTAATGGCAGAAATATTTTTCAATATTTTTTTTAATTAAGTCATTTTTGTTACATTTTATTTTTGGTATTTAAGTGTAAAATGTAATCGCAAAATATAGTACTCATAAATTTTAAACTGTACTAATTCCTTATTACTGAAGCTAGACTTGCACTAGATACAAGTTATAGTCCGGGGGTACAATTCACGAAAAGAAGTTGGTAAGGGGTACGCAACTGCAAAAAGGCTGAAAACCGCTGCTTTAGCATAACGATTTTGCTTACGGAAGTGGACATAGGATAGGAACTATCTTAATCCCAACATATCCGCATGCATTTAAGTGGTAGTGGTTGCTTGACCAATTAAATCACACTCTCTTGCTAACCTTGATGACTTGTCATGACAGATTGCAGAGTCGAGCACAGATCCTACATTTCCGCTCTACTGGATCTGTGTCGGTGCACTGGCCTAGTTCTCACAGATGTGACACGGTTGCTTTCTCGTGGTTTCGATACGTCTTTTTTAATCGCCATTCCATTGCGTAATTGACGACGTCCTTTCATTTAGTTGAACTTTGGAATGGGAATGATTACGGAATGTATGTTGGAAGTAGCTAGGCTAGGAATTCCAGATATTTTATCAAATACTGTATACTTTCCCCATGGCTTGTTAGAAAAAAAAGAAGAAACTATTGAGTGTGTTTAAGATCACACGACGGAAGTGAAAACTTCTATGACCAGTCTATATTTGAAAATCAATATTAATATTAAAGGAGTATAATTATTTTTATATACCATTTTTTAGCTCAGTGTGGGTGTGGGGGGTGTCCGATGTATATGTTATTTTCTGCTAAATATTTGCATATAACAATCGGTACGGTGCGCTACGCGAGATTTCGTTCGAATACCTAGGCAAATAAGTGCCTAACGGGCCAATAGAAGTTTTCACTCGAAAAATAACTAACCAACATGTATACCTTTACCTATACTACGTACTACGAGTAACAATCACAACAAAAACGCACTACAAACCGAATTCACCATAAACGCGAGCTTTCTGATGTTGGCAATGCCTACTATATCAGGAAATTCTTGTCGAAATTGATTTGTCAGTAGTTGAAATTAATACATTCGAAATGTGACTTACTGGTTTAAGGACAAGACAATTTGCACATATAATATATTTAATTGATATAAATGCAAGTAAAATTCAACAATAATATAATAGAAGATATTATTGCCAAGAGCAATAGAAAATGTATGTTCTTTCCATTTTCTAAATTAGTTATTGTACATTGGTAAAAATCAACAAACAGAAATACAGTATTGGCAAGAATAATAAAGAATACAGATTTTTATAACAATATTGATGAAATGCGTTTCAATGACAAAGCATCTACTCTGAATCATTTGACGGGAAGTATTTCTATGCATAGAGTTTACTGAACAATAGGCCCTAGTCTACATCCAATATTGCTCTAAATATGACGTAGAAATGATTATGGTATGCATCAACTGAAAATAATAATTGTATATTAACAATTGAGATTAATTCTATAACTGTATTTGTTTCTAATATAGGTTAAACGAAATTTCAAATTAATTTTCCTTATTAGTAGCTACAATGACACAAATAATAATGATAATACAGCATTGATCCAACTGGCTACACATGTTTTAATTGATTGGCGCGACTGGGGAGGGTGGTCTGATTTATACGCTATTTTCTGTTAAATATCTGCACATACAGTAACAGATATATATAGCGAGGCGGTGCGGTACGCGAGATTTCGTTCGAATACCCAGGCAAGAAAGTGCCAGCGGGCCAAAAGAAGATTTCACTTCAAAGTTAGAAATTTTTAGCTACTGCTTAAATTACTGGTACAAGAATCTGTCTTACTAAAGCAATACTTGTTTCGATTATTGGGCCTCTGGAAAACCTAGTTTAACATGTTCCATCACGCAGCCGAACCGCTAACCGTAAGTTGAAAGAATTATGTTTTAGGGTTTCACCTATTTGGGAAATTTATCTACTCACGAAGGCGCTGAATAGCTGCCTGCGTTTACGAAATATAGTTATTTTAGTTAGGATTTCTTATATTTGTGTAAATTGTGTTTTAAATTATGTGTTATATGTTTTTAATAGTACAAAATGTGATTGGTTTAACTTGTTATATGTCGTAGTATTTATATCAATTATTCTACTTAAATTATGAATTTTTTATTTTTATCAATTAATTATTGTAGTACAGTATATGAAAATGTTAATTTATATTGGACCGAGCCTATGCATGTGTATGTCTCTTGGCTGTAATAAATGAAATGAAATGAAATAGTAGTAGAATTTGTTTGCTTGTTTGTACCTCAGCCTCTACCCCCTGCTCATGAGCTTCTTCGTCCCGCTCGCAACTTACAAACTCATTTCGCGTCGGTCTCGGATCAGAAACTGCCCCCCCTTCCCCCCCCCCCCCCCCCAGTGGATATGAAATGATTACTTTTATGGTATTTTACGTTTTGATCAATTTTGGGGGAACCAGACTAGCTATAAAAAAAAAAAAAAAATGTACAGAATAATCTCCTATATTTATTGTTTTATATAAAACCTTAAAAAAAGTGTCATTCTAGAACGAAAAATCTCAACAAATTGTTACTTCCTGTCAAAAAACGTGCTTACGGTTGTAGGATTTTTTGGTTAACGAACTTGTCCGAGCTACTTAGAAAACCAAGGTGTGTAGCCTACCAAATCGGACGCAAATTGCGGCCATTAGAGTGCGAACACATATATACAGGGTGATTAAAAATTATATTTAAATAACAGAAAAACCCTATTGGCAGAGAATGATATAATTAGTATCTTAAAACATTTGATTAAAATAAAACACTAGCGTGAATCTGTGATTTTCTCTATACTTACATCAACGCGAAAAGATTTAAATTTAACGAAAACTTCCACAAACTACGTTGTTAGTGAATTTCCATAGGAAAGATTAGCCGTTGCAATGACTCTTATGGTGACTCCTATATGCATGTAATTACTCAACATTTACCGATTTACTTCAAATTTGGTATCAAAATAAACAGACGATCGTGATACACAACGTTATGTGATTTATTTTTATATTTTCTTGTTATAAAAAAAGTTTGCATAACGCTACTATAAAAAATTAAAATTCAGGTAGAAGTGGAGCGGAAACCAGTCGACCGTGCTGACCCTCTGTAGGCTTCAACTTCCGCCTCACTCTGAGTTGAATTTTACTATAAGGTCGGAAGTGCTTAAAGAGCATTAATAATGGTCTCCAGAATATATGCATAATATATACATTCAAAATTATGGTAAAAAAATGTACGTGCTTGACATTCTATAACTTGCATTTGTTTTCCATTTTCTTAATTTAAGCTATAGTTTAGTCAATGAATTTAAGCTACAGAATTAAATATATTCAGAATTAACTTACCTTGACTAATCGTGGGTAATGTAAACTACCAAGAAATCATATTTTCAATTTGTTGCCTAACTCGGTTATCTTTTGATTTGTCGTTAATATGAAACCTTTTTACTTTTTCAGGCCTCGATGGTTTGTATAACTAGTGTTTTGAGATATTTGTTGTTACAAATTGTATATAATCGCCTAAAATGGCGGCTGGAGTTAATATGAACTTTTGTCGTCATTTTTATCCATGAACTTTCGATCGTTTTACATCGTTTCAAAATTAGGAATCTGTAACTGAAAACCCTACGGTAGTTCAGGCACTACGTCACAGACTGTTGTGTTTATGTTTCATATCAAGAAGTCAAGTGGCGTATAATTTATTTACATTAGCAAAACCTACGCGCCTAAACCATTATTCACTAATGAATGCTAATCAATTTAGTATTACTGGTATTTCCAATTTTAAATGAACGCATCATCCAATAAACGTTCTGCAAGGAATGTTCCATCTACAGGGTGGACCGGTTTCTATAAAAAATTTTGTTGTTCGATACAACAGATTTAATCTCATCTATGAACCAATAGACTCTAGTTCTAAGAAAAATATGTTTATTGTTTGCCTAATACAGATACCGGCGTGAATGCTGCCACTTGAGCAAACCGCTACTAACCTGCATGACTAAAAACATTAGTACCCGGTACATCTCTGTTTAACACGTTCTCTGCTAAGGGCGCACTTGTGAGCTTGACACTGAACACTATGAGAAGCGGCCGACGCACAGTGCATAGTCCAACCTCCATATTGGGAGTATTTTCAATACACAATGTATTTCGTGCTTCGCACGCCAATTTTAAGCCTATGTGCGTCCGCTTTAAAATATTAGTGATTATTACGTAGAAAGGTTCAGAAATAAAAAATAAAGTAATTTCTACTCATTTAGGCTATAAATATAAAAATAAAAGGTCAGCTCCTAGCATAGGAAATACGAAATTTGCGTAGCAGTGAATGTGTTAAGGGTGAGGTAAACATCCCTTAGTTCGTTTGAAGGATGAGTCACATTAGAAAGCGGTGTGGGAAAATGTTTTTTTCTCCACTTACGCCCTTTTCCCACACCCCCGGCCCATCGCGCCAGGGCGTGGGCCAAGTGCCAGGATTCATGCCGATATCTGTACTATTGTGTTATCTTTTATTTATTAATTATTTACTCCATTAATAAAGTTTTTTTTTTTCAGGTGAGTTTCTGATTTTTGGATTGACAGCTTAAAACGTAAGTTATCTAGTTTTGTACAAATTTGGACCAAGCAAAGTTTGTAAAGTTTACAAGTTGTTTAAATTATTTCTTAAAGCTTGGCAGACCCAGACACCAACTTGAATTTCCCGCTCATAAGATCAATGTTAAACGCGCAACAAGATTGCTGGAATAATTTTGATAAGAAATTTATTCAGAATATGTAATTTTAAAGGTTAGGACAATCCGAATCATTTAGTTTCGTCACTATCACAGTATATTTTGTCACAAATCCGGAAAGTGGCCGCTACCGGTGCACGATCGAGTTTCTCGGCTTCGCCTCTTACTTGAATTCGATCAAGCACCGGTAGGCCTATAGCACTTTCGGACTACTTATGAACAGTACTTTTCATCATACCACTTTTTATTAAATATACAGGGTGGCTAAAAATAAACTTGGGCCTACACCCTCTCTTAATTTGTTATTTGTTGATATATTTAACTGTTTCCAGCTATTACGTACAAACAAAAGTAAGTTGCTTAAACAATCAAATATTTATTAGGTTAAGAGCAGTAATTAATTTGACAAATTGAAAGAAATGTTGAAGATACAGTTTTGGTTCCCTAATAACCTTTTTTTAATAACATGTATGTATATTAAACCTATAAGATTGGTTTGCCTAACCTGGTGCTGGGAACTAGGAGTTTTTTCGAAACAACAACATATGAAATTGGTATTTATTTATGGAACAAACTTTAGTAATATACATTTTAAATGCTGAACGAACACAAGCGGTAAAAAAAACTACATAATACGAAGTGAAAGTGAAGTAAAGACTGTAAAACTTCGTAAAAAACAGAAAAACATGTAAATGTACACACATTTTTAACTTAAACTAATGAAAAATACGTTGAAACTAAATATTCTATATAATTTTAATTTCTCATATAATACCAAAGCGCACAAACAAAATAACACTCTAAGTAGCCTACTCAGACACTCTACTATGTAAAACTAATTTTATTACACTCCAAACTATAGTAAACTATCAAGGCTGTCTCTTCGGTAGGGTGTCACGGCTACGGAGGGTTGACTTGGCTGATAAGAATTTATGAATATTAAAAAGTAACATTCGCAGTTTGACATCATCAGTTCTAAGTTTTGACATAAATGATTGTAATTTTTTTTCTTTTAATTAAAGTTATATTGTATTACAATAGTTTTGTAATAAAAATGTTACCGTACATTGTATATATCATACAAACAGATTCACGTAGGAAATAAGAAGTAACACATCATTTACGAAGAAATCTTTGAATTTCGTGTTTTTTAATCTAATTTAGCTAATCCCGGGATTGACGGGACCGTAAAATGGTCCGGGATTGAAACTTCTACATATACAGTAAACTTAATTTTGGATACTTACGCCAGCGGTTCAGTTGCGTGATTGAATTATTTACAATAGATACTTAGGTACATACAAGATACCGGCAACGTATAACGGTACTTACGGAGGCCACTAATTTTAAACGTTGCTATATAGGTTAGGTATTAAACTATGAAATGTTAAAAACTTATATTTGTTTACTTACTAAGACTACAGAGTGTAAGTTAGAACCCTTCAGGCTATTATTGTTAGCAATGTTTAAAATTAGTGGCCTCCGTATAATACATACATAAGTACCCGTATAACTTATTACTCCAATCGAATCGTATAGATATTTTAAAGTACAGCTTATGAGTAAGCAGGAGTAAACGTATCGATTGAACAGTAGTCGATACTATGGAATCAATTGATTACTTAACTCTTGAAGCTACAGAGAGATGAAATGCAGTGCACCCGCTTATTATAGTAATTGGAGTTGACTAACTGCGTACTGAATTCGTTAGGTTACAAATACATAGATTTTGCTTTGAGTTATGTTAATGGGCGATAACAAAGCGCTCAGATATCGCGATGTATCTAATTGTAAGTTGATATTTGTATTACATGTATGAACGAATTTGAAGGTTATTTAATGGGCGGTTTATGGGCGGTTTAGCGGAGTCTTAAATTAAAATCGGAATTCGAAAAAAATGTTACTGAACATTTATCATTTATTTGAATGTATTGAATTTGTTACTGTATAGCGAGCTCATGTTTTTGCGACGTTCTGTATATTGGATATATGTTAATCTTGTGTAAAACGTTATAAAGTTTTAATAGTCAAACATTTATTACATATACCTACGTAGTAAACAAAAATGTAATATTTGTTATTTTGAATTATTTAAGGTCTAAGGGTAGTTTAGTCTTTCATAAATCGAAACACCAAGTCCAATTAACACAAAAACGATTGAGTTTATAAATAAACGGTATCAGTTAACTGACACAAACTTTCTCCCAACTTACTGTAGTCAAAATAATATTGTTTTTAATCATTTTATTTACTACTATTTAGAACAAAACAAAAAAATAATATTCTACCTACGTCAATCGTATAAAAAAATTATTGTCCCAGGCGGGATTCGATCGCGCGACCTTTGAATTACTGGCCGTGCTCGCTACCGTGGTGCTACCCCGTGCGGCCGCCGCCGCGATGCTAGATTGACAACACAAACTTGTTTATTTTTAAACATTTCCCCATAGTTATACAACGCCGAAGTTTTGATAAAAGCGGGTGGTGTCATTTTGTTTGGCATCTTAAGCACTATAAATACTGGAAATTTGATCAAAATCGTTAGAGCAGTTTTTGAGAAATTTGCATTTTTGTAGTTTTTTATGGGTTTTTAGGGGTAAATTACCCTTAAAAATTAAAAATTCCAAAAAATGAAAAAAATGCCTGGAGATATTAGGGTTTAGTACCTACATACCAAATTTCATGAAAATCGGACAAATAGTGTCCTCTCTGGTCGTGTATACACACTGACAGACAGACACCACTCTAAAAACACTTTTTTGGATTCAGGGAGCACCAAAACAAAAAATTCCACTAAAAATATTTTTGGGTTCAGGGAGCACCAACACAGATAATTGCACTAAACAATTTTTTGGGGTTCTGGGAGCACAAAAACAGATAATTCAACTGAAAATTCAAATTCACGAAAACAATACTTTCTCCATATACTACGTATAGGGTGGAGAAAGTAAAAAACGCAAGAACTAAACAAGTCTTAAATTACGTGTAGGGCCTATAATCTGAACACGTAATACACAAAATAGGCGTTTCCGTTGGAAATTTTAAAGTTGGTCGCACTAAAACAATTTCAAACAACCACAATATATTTGTCAGAGGAACTACCTTCCTCCTGACCAAACCAAGGGTCGTGCAGAATTTGTTTTTTTAAATACAAAAGTAAATTCAACGAATTATCTACAACTTTCTCATAAAGTTTTCATTTTTCCTAAAAAATACAATTTTTTTCTCGCTTTTAATATTTTTTTCTTCACTTTTATTTTAAAGGAGTATTACAATTTTGTAAAATTTTTCACCACAATAAAAGCTTACTGTACATTTTATATGAAACAAACTCTTACTTATTTATATTTGCTATAATTTTCTCTTTAAGGTAACATACTTTTTTATGTAAATATTGTATTCAAGTAGGTAAAATTACAAGAAAGTGAGATGCAGTCCGATACGGAGTTTTAACTTTCTTAGTTAAATATAAATTGTGAACCTAGTTTTCGTAGATTTTTTTTGTACTGTCAAAGCAGCTGCTGATCCGATGGCTGAGTTTGTCCCCTTCAAGTACAGCTAGCAGTTCATAATTTAAGGCTGCAAGGTCAAGATGCAATATCGTAAAGCGCAGTCCATAATACGAGGCCGCAAGCCCGAAATGCAACCTCGCAAAGTGAGTTTTTCTGGTGCGAGCGGAACGAAGTAGCGCTTGGACTGTTTCTGGATACCGAGTTACAAACAAATTCTATGAATATATTTCGTAAAAAAGAGGCAGCTATTCAGCGCCTTCGTAAATAGACCCAAATAGTTGGTTGAAACCCTAAAACATATAAAAATGGTATTTTGAAAGTACTCTCAACTAACGTCAGCGGTTCAGCTGCGTGATCGAATTATGGTTTCTGAATTAGTTTTACGGCGAAATACAGTGTATTTATAATAGATGCAAGCAAGTAGAACATGACGAAACCAGCAAATTTCTTCCGTGGATTTCACCCCACATAGAAAGTGTCCAAAGTTCGTGTCGGTAGAAAGGGGTAATTATTTTCATTACATTACGTTGGCTTTGTGCATATCGTGGCGCGAAAAAACAGGTTCAACGCCCCGAGTTTATTTGTGGACCGGTTTGTCATGTCTGTCAAATCGCTTTTAAAAGATGGATAAATATCATTTAAATTGTTTAATACAATGATATTGCTACCGCTTCGGAAAGTTAGGTGTAACCAAACCTAACTTTCTGTTCGGAAAGTTATGAATAGAACAAACTAGAAAAAGGCTGGTTTGGTTTGGAAGACATAATTTTAATCTTTCAATTGCCGTTTAGTATTAGATTGTTTTTTTATACACATATTTACAGTCTCCGTACGTGTAATGTTATAATAAATGTTATTATATAATGAATTAATTATAACATCAAAACTAAGAAGGTAAACACAGTTAAATGTCCATTCATTGTAGCCTAAATACATTCAATAAACATAAAATGTTTTTCTTCAGTCTAGGCCTAACCTATAATTATTATGTGCATGTTTAATACATACAATAATTTTAGGTTAGGCCTAGAAAGTAATTTTAAGTCTAGGCCTAACCTAAAATTATTGTATGTAATATGTTGCCGTTAAATTAAATTAAATATACACACAACAATTTTAGGTTAGGCCTAGACTGATGAACGAACATTTTATGTTTATTGAATGTATTGGCAATTAATAAACATTTAACTGTGTCTATTCATATATTAAACATTTCTGCTGACATTGTTATATATTTTACCAATTAATAATTTTGTTGTGAATTTGTTAAATTTAAATGATAGACCAAATTAAAATAAATACTATAATAATTGAACAATTTAATAAAAACAACGTACAGCCAAAACTATAAAAGGTAGAGTACCTTCACACCACTATCTAAACATGCATTAAGAAAATATTTTTCAAAGTACTGTATTGATTTTGAGGGTTTGAAAATGGTCAAAACACGGGGGTTCACTCCCATAATAGCCTAGTCGTAATTAATAAAATGTATCCACTTCCACATTAGAAACAATGTTGTAAGAACTCAATAAATTTTACAAGCTTTTCAAATGTTCTTTTTACAAAATGTCAGTATGTCCGTCTGTCTGTCTGTCTGTCTGTCTGTCTGTCTGTATGTATGTCTGTATGTCTGTCTGTATATACAAAGCTAGAGAGAAAACTATTCTATCGATTTCGAACAAATTTTCAAACATGTCAATTAGGCCTGTATAGATGCACGAAAAAAGGGTTTGAAATTTTTTGGAAAAAACCCCTTTTTTGGCCAAAAACTCCCCAAAAAATCAGTTATTATTTTTTTAATAAAAAAACGGCTTTAACGATTTTCATAAAATTTGGCTTATTTGTAAACCCTAGCCCTTAATATACAACACGCGGAAAACCGCATCTTTCTCAAAATTCTCGTTTAGCTAATAATAATAACTGATTTTGGGTTTTTTTGGCCGAAAAGGGGGTTCTTTTTCAAAACCTTTTTTCACTAATCTATACAGGCCTAATTGATTTGTTTGGTGCAAATTTGTTTGAAATCCATCGAATAGTTTTCTCTTTAGATAATAATAATACTATTTATTGGTTAAGCTCCTACTTTAATATCACCTCTCCTACCCCTCCTACATTATAAAGTCACAGTGAATCTGTTTAATAATTAAAATATGTTTGTGACAAAGTATGTGCCAGTTCCTGGTACCGTTTATTAGGTTAGACCTAGTTCATTTTATTTTACTTGTCTTAACGGCAATATACACAATATTTTTGTTTTCTGATAATCTATGGCCCTGTACCTTTGAATGATATAAGCTTTATTTATTTCCTTTTATAATAAATACTGAAAAAAGCGTTTCAACGACAATTTCGCCAACATCAGTGATGCAAGGGCTACAGTAACCATAATATAGCTCTAGTTTTAGTAAACGTATTTATTGTGAGATTTTGTGTTCAGGTTTTATTTTATCTAGTTACTTTCTCACAAATCAAGGTCATTAGTTATTTATAAAAAGAGGTACTTCAAATTTCGATATTCAATTTTCGATACCAAATTTCGATATAATGGTATTCCAGACTTTTTGCCCATCCCAGTATGCGAATTTGCATAGTAGAGTTTATTGTTAATCTAGGTTTAAACCGTTAATGTTAAAACAATGTACCCAGCTCTGCGTTAAAACCTCATTTCCTACACCGTAGCAACGTAGCATTTTGAAATTTTACCCAATAGTTCTGTCGCTGTAAAAATAAACTCTAATTCATGTTGTCGTCGTTAATATGTAATTAACGGCCCATTATCTACTTCATATATTAACGGAATGAGTTATGTATTGTCTGTTTGAATTGTTTTTTGTTTTGTTTGCTGTAATTTGCTGCCAACATGTGCCCAGAAGATAAGAAGATTTATTGGTATTTACGTCAATTTGACACACATGTTAAAGTTGTACTTTGAAAGTGTATTGCGGTAAACAAGATAAAAGCAATATACGGACATTTTGTGAGACATTAACAGATATTATTTAATGACTGGTACTGTCTTGGAGGTCGTATTGTGTTGGGGATAACAACGGACGTATCAGATGACAGTTTAAGTACAGAACAAAAGTAGCCCATCAACTTATGTCACATGTGTTTTGTATCGTAATACTAGTGGACCCAGCAATGCTCCGCTATTGCTTGATTTAATTTAAAGTGTAGTTATTCCATTTCATTACATTGACTTAAGTAATCGAATTGCAAAATGGTTTTTATGCCACTTAAGAATATACTACACAAATTTAGATTTATAGTTTGTAAACCTTTATAGATAATACAGTAAACCTTTTGTTTGCTTTTACCTAATCTAAAAAAAACTGACAGTTGTGAAGAATTGTAAAAAACATGATTCTAAATTAACCCAATTTTTTGCAAATAAACGTGTTTTGGTCCATTGTAGGCCTAACCTAAAATTATGTGCAGTTTTTGATCCATATCAGTTGTTTAATATAAAATATGTAACAACCAATGTTTGAATTGAATTAAAATATAGTAAGAATGTTTAGTTGATTTTTATATTTGTTTGCTTTAAGTTGGCCAATCTAACCTAAAAAAGGGTTTGAAGAATAATAAATAGATTATAAATGCCGATTTAAGTTGCTATGGTAATGAATGTAAACAAACATGTGTTCTAAGCATTTTATTAGAACAGCTGTTTCGTGAGTATGGTCTTGAGTTCATGGAAAAAAGGAAGAAATTTTTCTGGGAAACTTTTCATAAAAACTTATTCGGATCACGGTATATAGAATACTAACGGTAGGGTTCACGAATGGATGCGCAGTAACTCGTGACGTCATCGGGGCCCACTTTCTCATAAGCTTCTCATGTAAAAATTGAAGAGCCTTATGTAAAAATTGAATAACTTTTAAAATATTTAACCGATTTTAATACAATTTTAACCACACATAGAAAACATATATCTTTAATAATAATATAACAAAAATCAGATTGTTACAACAAATTTTAATACCTTTAGTAAATTTAAAAGGCCTATAAAAAATACTATTTCAAATTCGACAAATGGTGAACAATATTTTATAATTTTTTATTATTTGACATTTATTTTAATTTTGTTGTATTGGGTTATGAATATAATAAGTTAAAGAGGATTTTATTGTGAATCCAAATCTTTTTTAATATTTAAAATTGAATATATATATCAAAAGACATATACATTTAAAAAATGTATTGTACAATTTTGTTTACAAAGTGTATACGTTTTCGATAGGTACTAAACATTTAATAATAATATTTTACAAATCAAATAATTTATCGTATCTCGATGATTTTTTCACAGAATGTGTAGAATAATATACTCTATTAATACGACTGCAATCAATAATAAACTGCTGATTTTCATTTCTCTTTTACTTGTCAACTGTTTCATCCATTTACTTCCAGATTGAAAGATTTGCGAGTGTACGTGTATTAGGATTTTAAGTGTGTTACAAATTGGTTCGAAATCGATAGAATAGTTTTCCCTCTAGCTTTGTATAGGCCTACATACATACAGACAGACATTTTGTAAAAAACAAATTTTTTTGACTCAGGGGGTCAAATTGTATCAAAGTCGTTGGAGCTGTTTTTTTACAAAAGAAATAAGAACTGATTTTTTGGGGGTTTTTTGGCCAAAAAGGAGGTTGTTTTTCAACTTTTTCAAATCCTTTTTTCGTGCAGCTATACAGGCCTAATTGACTTGTCTGGTGCAGATTTGTTCGAAATCGATAGAATAGTTTTCTCTCTAGCTTTGTATACATACAGACAGACATACAGACAGACATTTTGTAAAAAACTACTTTTTTGGACTCAGGGGGTCCCAAAACGGACATTTCCACACAAATCTCAACATCGGTTTTTTTGCGATCACTATACTTTCTCTATACTATAGTATAGTGAGAAAGTAAAATCACACAAAACAGAGCGAGGTAGGACAAATGTATTGTATTATTTGCTTGTTTTTAGCTGCAAAACACCCCATAACGTGTTCTGGAGACTATGAACGGTGCTCATTAACCATTCACGACTTGAGGTCTCACCATAAGAGTCACTGCAGTAGCTCACCTTTCCTGTGGAAATTCGCTAATAAATCGATGCGGGTTGTTTAACCTATTTCAACAGCTTGCAATTGGAATTGAACTTTACTTGCATTCGCTGTTCTCTACTAATTGTCTCGAGTTCCGTTATATAATCGATTATAAATCTCGAAAGAAGGGAGTCGAGTGGTTATGGAGAGTACTTGAGTTTGGAAAACATTCTCGTTTAAGCAAAGTGCTTTCGGAGTCTGGATAAGTGAGTCTTGCAAAGGAAAGGAAAATATTGTCTTAATGAAAATAATGGAGTTGTTAACGCTACTGCAAGTTTTCAAGTATTTGAGTTACATCTGTCCTCCTATTTTCTGTTTTTTAGCGAATTTTCATTGAAAAATTAGCTGTACAGTGTCTCTTATGGAGAGACCTAAGGTCGGAGTAGTCAGTGAGCACCGATCATAGTCCTCAGAACACGTTCAGGGGTGTCATTATAAATTATATATATATATATATATATATACAATATGTGTGTGTTCGCACTTTAACGGCCACACTTTACGTCCGATTTGGTCCAAATTTGGTATACACGTGGGTTTTATAAAGCTGGTCGCCCACTAGGTCGGTAGTAAGGCGCGGCGCCGTGCTGGAAAGCCTCGTCCACTCAGAGCGCGGCGCGGCGCAGTAGCTTTATCCCCATTTTGGTCACCTGATATTCAGTCATGGTTTGACAGTATTAAAAGATACTGGTGTTTTCAAAATAATAAATTTGAAATTGATATTTATTTTTATAAAGTTTTATTTAGAACTATAATAACAAACTTTTTTACATTTTGAAAAAAATTACAAACAATTTTTATTACTTTTTACGTATACCTAAGGTTAAAAGTTTTTAATTACTAATTAATTTACCTTGTTTGTGAGGTGATACTGCCGAACAATCCTTAATGTTTATGAAAAGTAGTCTATTACTTTTCATAAACATTAAGGATTGTTCGGCAGTATCATCTCACAAACAAGGTAAATTAATTAGTAATTAATTAATATCAATCCAGTTGGGCTATAAGCATAATAAAATGTAAAAGTTTTTCTTCCGTTACTGAACATTTTTTGTTTCTTGAGCTAATAACTTTGTAAATTTTACATCAATCAATTTTTACTAGCATATATGAATTCTTTGCACCTTTCTCTACAAAAAGATATAGAACACTTTTGGATTGGTTTATAATTACTATATTTGGCGAATTTTTGAAAATATGCTTGCACACGCAACGCAAAAAATCGGCTTGGCATTACAAAAAATTAGCATGGACAGTTTAAGGGTTTTAATTAACATACATGAACTTGAGACATTACGTTTTTGAAGTAAACAACAGATTGGTTGCACTGTTGTATTAATTCAACTAATAATCTGTAACTTTGTCTGATGCCGCAAGGTGTGAGCGGAACGAAGCAGCGTTGTGAGCCGATCCTTGAGGCTGATGCTCAAATATATTTCACTTATATATTTCGTACAAGGAGGCAGCTATTCAGCGCCTTTGTTAGTAGAAAAATTTACCAACTAGTAGAAACCCTGAAACATATGAACGCAATTTAGGAAATTCAGCAGTTCAGCTGCGTTATTAAATTATAAGAGTTTTTTTACGTTTTGACTGATTTTGGAGGAACCAGTCAAAAATAATAAGTTATTTTTTTTTAGAGCTAAAGGTCTTGTAAAAAACAAAATCTCCTGTATTTATTCTTTTAGATAATCTCCTATATTTATTATTTTTAGATAATCTCATCCTATATTTATTCTTTTAGATAATCTCCTACATTTATTCTTTTAGCTAATCTCCTATATTTATTATTTTTAGATAATCTCATCCTATATTTATTGTTTTAGATAATCTCCTACATTTATTCTTTTAGATAATCTCCTACATTTATTCTTTTAGATAATCTCCTACATTTATTCTTTTAGATAATCTCCTATATTTATTATTTTTAGATAATCTCATCTTATATTTATTCTTTTTGATAATCTCCTACATTTATTCTTTTAGATAATCTCCTACATTTATTCTTTTAGATAATCTCCTATATTTATCCTTTTAGATAATCTCCTACATTTATTCTTTTAGATAATCTCCTACATTTATTCTTTTAGATAATCTCATCCTTCTACTTTACAAAATTTGGAATACATCAGATGTAAATTGCTTCTTGTAGAGTGCGAACACACGTATACTTATATATATACATTTTTTATTCAAATTGTATTGTTTTACTATAAAACGTGTTCATTGACCGCTCCCGATCTTTTGTCTCCCCATCAGAATCTCCTGTTCACCAATTTTATGGAAATTTGATAAATAAACGCTTAGATTAATTTTCTAGACACTTCGTCCGTGGTATCGGCGGTTTTCAAATACGAGAATTCATTTCGTAGAAGGTCTTATTTTCGCGATAATTCGATATTATGTGTCCTGTATTCATAGTTAAAAAAAATAGAAGTGATTTACAAAAATGATATGTAGCATCAACCCATATGCGTCAACATGTGCAATTGTTCTCATTCCTACCAATTGTCCTGAACTATATACACACAGGCAAATTCATACAATAAAACTTGTTTATCGAATTTTATTATGAATCAATATAATTCTGTATTGACAAAAAGTTTTAATTGGTATTTGTTTTGGGAAAATTGAATGCATCGTTTGCTAAATTCACACAGAAAGTATTATTTTTTAGTACCCGTTGTTATGAGCTAGGTTTGAATTCGTTTTATCTTTGGAATGGATTACATTGTTAGCGAATTTCCATAGGAAAGGTGAGCTATGCAGTGACCCTTATGGTGAGACATAAGGTCGGGAGAAGTTAATGAGCACCAATCATGGTCCCCAGAACATGTTTTGTTATGTCATTGAATGTTAAAATTGAGTACATAATATATATGTAGGCCTATATTACATATGGGTGTGTGTGTGTTGGTACCCTAATTTCCGTATTTTGGGTCAGATTTGGTCCAAAATTGGTTCACATGGTAGTTGTTCAAGTCGCTCAGACGAGTTCGTTAGCCAAAATATCCACTAACCTGAAGCCCGTTTTTAGACAGAAAGTAACAATTTTTTTGAGGTTTTTCGTACTAGAATGAGACTTTTTAGTTTTTTGTATCTAAAAGAAATATATGTAGGCCTAGGATATTATTCTGAATTTTGTTTTTTCAACGACCTTAAAGGTCCTCCATAATCGTTCAAAACGCGAAATACCATTAAAGTGGGGGCATCTTGTGATCCGATGCCGACGTCTGAGTTTGTACGATGCGAGCGAAGTGAAGCAGTCTATAACTCGTTGCCGCAAGGTCAAGGTTAAACTTGTAATTCGAAGCCGGAGGCTGATGTACAAACAAATTCTTCTAATATATTTTGTACACGCAGGCGGCAGTAGACCAATTTCCCAAATACTTGGTTGAAACCCTAAAACATATAAATTTAATTTTGGAAATCACTAAACTTACATCAAAGGTTCACCTGCGTGAGCGCCTCTGCATTTCTTCGTTGGGCACCAGTTTGAGTCGGGAATTTAAACAGATGTTTGAAAGAGACAAATTATGCCTCGCTTTCTCAATTTACGCTGAATTGAATAGTTTTTTCTGCGGGCAATCTCCCAGTAGTGTTGGATTGTTAGTTAATCGAGACGTTGTTATTTGTACAACCTCAAAAAATCTCACTTTCTCTACGTTAGCCTAACTGGCCATAATGACTAGCGAGTTAAGCGACCACGGACACAAAATATTCTTTGTGGCGGACCATAGAATCGTAGCACTACCAGGCTTCTAAGAAACTTGTAAAAAACTATACTATCAACTGACCGAGTATCACTTTATTATAACCATTTTTATATATACTACAGGGACGACCACTGCGTGCTTCAAAAGCCAACCACCGTCTTCGCAGAGCGCAATCAATTGCGAGCGAAATAATTTAGAAAAATTGTATTTTACTACACAGATGATTATTATTTCCATAGGAAAAATGAGCTATTGCAGTGGCCCTTATGGTGAGACCCAAGGTCGGGAGTAGCAAATGAGCACCGATCATGGTCCCCAGAACACGTTTTGGGGTGTCATTAAAATTCATATATATATATGTATATATATATATAAACATACGCACTCGTGATCAGAGCACACTTGATCAGAGCACACCACGAATGACCCCTGAACAAGAGTATATATAACGCGGGACCATCTCTTGCCAACCTACTCTAACTGGAGGGAAATGAGGGAATTCCCTCATTTTATTGACATTATTTGAGTTAACTAAGGTTCTTTATTTATTTTTAATCATTATACACGCTCTTGATCAGAGCACACACCGCATTTTATTAACATTATTTTAGTGAACTAAGGTTCTTTATTTATTTTTAATCATTATCTAATTACGGTTTTGAACAATATAAATGTTTTCGACAGTGAGAAGTGGACTAACCTTGTTAATAAAGTGGTAACGATCTTGATTGATGATTAGTTTAAAAAAAAAAAACATTTTACGCGGATTTTTGTTTTGTTTTGTTTTGTTTAAATATGCAAACGTGATATTTTTAATTTATTTGTTTACAGTAATCCGTGCCGTGATATGTGTTTTGGTAAACTGACTAAAAATAAATTGATTAAGAAGAAAAGTATTACTACTACAGGGTGTCCACTAATTTGGAAAACCTGGAAAACCGGGAATTATGCGTAACGTTTTACTACCGGGAAAAATTCCGTGGATTATGCGTGATTTTTTTGATAAACCTGGAAATTTCGAAATATTGTCAACACACAACGAAGTCACCGGCCGGCTGTCGCTAACCAGGAGCCAGCTCGGCCGATTATTGGGTTTACGTAACGTTGGTCTTGAAGTTAAAAACTTTAGCATGTGTTTAGAGGTTCTGTTGTGGCTGTTTTAATAAATGGTAAATACTTTAATTACTTCCGATGTCTGATTATTAGCTGCACACCTAAATATTATTACTAGTTGATTCGAAATATACTTATGGAAAACTAAATTTTATTTGTTTTACTAAAGTTAAAAATTTTATTTTATTTTTGAGAGTTAAAAATTCGTAGCACGTTGGGGTTCACGTTTTTGTGTTAAAATTTTTTAAATACTGGGACAAAATTTTTAAAATTCAGTGTGTATTATCGTTTTATACGTTTTTGGGTATGGGAAACCCGATGTTGACAGTTAAAGATTCGTAGCTGGTCGCGCTCACGTTTTTCGGCCAACATTTTGAAAATTCAGTGTGGGGTATTGTTTTATATGTTTTTTGGTACGAGAAACCCGATTTTGACAATTAAAAAGTCGTAGCTCGTCGCGGACACGTTTTTGGGCCAACATTTTGAAAATTCATTGTGGGGTATCGTTGTATATGTTTTTGGGTACGAGAAACCCGATTTTGACAATTAAAAAGTCATAGCT
>JAGFPH010003315.1:84050-107133 GCA_018207615.1 Philaenus spumarius | reverse complement strand
AAGTGTACCTACAACATAATCATTAAATTACGAGCGTTAAAACTTGATTACCTGCACAAAAGTTAAGTTGTTTGCTATTTTCTCGCCGGGAAGCATAATAAAGTGTGATAACATTCAAGGTTAAAACCGATTCACACTTTACAATAAATAAACGCTAACCATCGCTGTGACAGCGTGAGGAAGTTCAGAAAGCATGGCGTCCGGCCAAGTTACGGAAACCCTTGGCCTCAATACAATGCTCGCTGGTTCCGAGCGGCCTTCGTCGTATACGTAACCTGTAATAGCGCCAAATATAATTATAAATTTTACATTTATAAACCAGTTTACGACTGTTGAATTATATCTAAGAACACTCTCGATCAAGTCACCTTTCAAAAAATCGGTTCATCCGTTTGCGAGCTACGATGCCACAGATAGATACACAGACTCACCCCTCTGTTTGCGTCGGGGGTTCAAAATAGTAGACTTGCTTGTGTTGTACGTATCGCATGTTACTATAATATATTTTACAACTTTAAAGTTTCCTTTTAAAATGTGATACAAAAAAATACTAATTATAATTAACAACCTAAACTTTGTTAATTAACATGATTAGAGCAATGAAATAACATCAGGCTGAAAAACAAGTTTGCAAAAGAAGATATATACGCCAGACGATTTATTTAAAAAATTATTTAAATTAAAAACAGTTATTAAAAAAAATAATAAAATGACTAAGAAGAAGAAAATATCACTTTTAAACTAAACCAGCTGTACGAAACTAATAACTACTAAATATTCTGCAATAAAAGCTCAAATGGCTTTCCATTTACTATTTGACGTGCGTTGTGTTTTTTTACCCCCGACGTAACCAGAGGGGTGTTACAAGTTTAACGTGTGTATTTATGCGTCTGTGTATCTGTTTATCTGTCTGTGCCAACGTAGCTCCCAAACGGATGAACCGATTTTGATTTAGCTTTTTTTAAAGGTGACTTCTTAGCTATGATTCAAGACAGTATGTTCAGCCGTTCGGGGGTTTTTACGATTTTTCATTTCTGTCTGATTGTTTTGACAGATGATAATTTAAAAACGGATTTAGTTATTAAAAACTTATTTGACCACAGTTTATTTAGTAAAACAAAGTAAGATCATTGCAAGACGGCTGACAAGAATATCAAACTCAGCAAAAAGTGGTTCTTTTATGGCTGTGAATAACTGCATTTATTTCTATATCATAAGACGCGTGCATTTTGAGATACTAAGCCGTTTCCAGATTTTCGATAGGTTAAGTTAAGTTAGGTTAATGTCGATAGTTAATGTTGACCCAACCCATTGTTTCAGGGAACGCTTATATTGTGACGAACTGTTCGTTTATTCTTTATGGATATGGTAGGCTATATTATGATTGAACTTTCTGCCTCACCTGGGTTGGACTCAAATTAATCATACCCAACGTTTATTATTCCATAAACTAAACTTTAGTGGTCATGGTAAATGGAAAACGAATATATTTTTTCATAAGTTTAGTATCCTTTAATGATTCGTTTCATATTTATTTTTATTATTTTTAGTTGTGAGACAGGAGCATCAAATCTCAAATCTCGTTGCCAGGTCATGAAGAAATGAGTCAGCGACAATTAATTAAAACAAAATATGCAAAAATAACCGGGCCATTTGCAATTTATTAATAACTCGTAAACCCCTACTTAAAATCAAAGGCGGATTAATTAGATACACATCAAAACTACATATTTTATGCAATAAGTATTTAAAAACAACAGACTTTATGTAGGCCTATCTAACTATGCCGACGGGGATTTTTAACTCGGTAAATTTGTACAATTACAACGGTTATAAAACTGTAGGCCTATTTGTTAAAATTTTGTCTTTGTATACATTATTATATATCTAAATAAAAATACAAATATTTTCTTTTAATTGCTTTTTGTTTCATGATTATAGATGAAAAGATTAGAAGTACTAATACAGTATTATAATGAAGAAATTAATAATGGAATATGTTTATACGAAAATATACGAATGTTGCCGAAGTTAAACGAAAGAGTGCCTCTTATTTAAATTTGTATAAACGAATATTTTGATGATAAAAGTTTGTATTTATATAAAGTTTATAATCTCAAAGCAAATATTATAAAGTATTATAGCATACATTAGTTTTATAACTCATATTTAAAAAATCAACTTCGTAAGAAATTTTAATGATTGTGATTGTAAACATAACCTCAAAGTATAATCTATACTGGGTTTGTTTAAGCGTTACAGATGATGGATGAAATCAGCTGTTATATGTTACTCACGAATACACGTACACTCGATTTATGGGAATTGATAATCAACATTTGTTTCAACCATAAAACACGTAATTTCATTTCATAGTGATGAACTTTGTTCATCTGTGATTGGTTTACTTATTCTGCTTTGTATGTATTGTCCTTGTTCATACTGACGACAATATATTAAGCTCATTGGATTTCCCTATGTACATCCTGTAAAGAAAGATAGGTTTACCTTATTGGATAAATTTCTCTGCCAGCCGTCACAAAAAATATCCAGCCTGTCACTTTAAACACATAATTATACGAATGCATTATGCAAACAAAGCTGCAGTAAAATAGCTACTGTCAATCTATATTTGACAACTAATACGTTCAAACTACCCGTATTTAAAAGTCTAATGAATATATTGCAAACAAAACCTTTACTAAATAATTAGTAGGTCAAACATATTAGTAAATTTATTTACAGTATTTCCCCATTACGAAACACTATACATTAATTCCTAGACCAATACATGTTTTCGTTTAATTCAAATTATAATTAGAATATTTTATAATTCAAATTTTAATCACGAGTTGTTTGACTGAATTATAAAACAAATGTGGGTTGTATAAGGAAAAACGCAGATTCTGTACGTGGCAAGAACAATGCAATTTATCATAACCTCTGAACACGAAAGCGTGAAGGTCATCATCTTATGGAATTATTTACCTTTATAAACGTTATGTCACGCTTACCATTGTTACCGAGTAGGCCTATATTGTTCTCCAAATTCATGAAATACGGTAGGCGTGTGTGTGACCGGTCTTATAAAGGTTTCATAAGTATTGAGATTGTCTTGTGAGATGATATACTTAAGATTCGGCAGGAGTGAATAAATATTTCCAAGTGGCAGAGCTGTACATTATTGAGTTTGTGTGTGTTTCATTCTTCCGCTAGCAAATGTAGGGCAGCTTCATAAAGGCGGAAACTGGAGGGATACAGACGTAACCCTGATTGTAAACGTACTGAAATGCGCATGCATGACAATGATTGTGAAATATGCGTTGTTAAACACAACTTTCTCTCAAACATTCAAAATAACGGATATATCATTTTTTTTAATATTCATCCGCGAGCAACAAGTTGATGTGATAACCACCAGAGTGCAGGCTAAACATTCGAACAGGAACAGAAATTCGGCGCGTACATGCTTCTACAATAAAGCAGATTTTTGTCATAAATTATCCAAATTTGTTGAAATTACTTTTAGATGAAGGATAATTAAACTTCGAAGGTGGTAAGGTTTTTACATTTTTAATATTTGCTTTATTGAATAAGGAAACAAATCGTAAACTTTGATTTTGAGTTAGGTCAAAGAACAAATTTTAAAAACTGAAATATATCCGCATTCGGACTGCCCTAACCTTTAAGACACATTGAGAATAATTTTCTGATCATTATTACTCCAGTAATCTTAATACCCGTTTAACATTGCTCTTAATGGGAGTTGAAATACAAGATGGTGGCTCTCTCTGCGATGCTCTGCCGTCTGCTACTTCTTCTCTTCCCGCTTTCACGTGACTGTGCCGGAGTATGTGGTAGTTCTGTATATAGTGGTTTTGTATTGAAAAATTAAGCTGTTTAAATTGTTTGACAACTCTATTAGTAGTTGTAGAATTTAATCTTTATTTTAGTTTACAATCATTTTATTGTTATATTTGTTCTTTACGAAAGGTTACCAGCAAAACAAAACATAGTTAAAGTACTAAAAATAACAAAGTTATTTTTAAAACATACATTTATATCGTCACTTAATATACGTGGTAAATCCTAACTTCATTTGGAATGAAGCACCCAGATAAAATCCTATATTTGTTGTCATTCAAAATGTTTTTGGTGATTTTTACCTGTTCTTTAAGGACAGGTTAAAAAAACAGTTCTCCCAAGATAACTGTTCCCTCACATCTCTAGTAACATGAATTTGGTCTCAGATAGATACGGACTCGGCTCGAGCCTTTGGGAGTCCCTCACTGCCAGGCATGAATTCGGCACCGAACTTTTGGAATAGGTACTCCACAAGTTTGTTGTAGACTACAGATGTGCCTCAAGAATATAAACAAGTTTTAGACAACATTTCTCTAGACTAATATGTTTTTCCTTTGCTTTTACGTCACATCCACTTCGACCAATAAGAGGACAAGTAATCTGTTTATTTATTTATTTATTTATTCATAGCAGAAACACCACAAGGTGCATAGCAACGTCATTATAATAACTACAGCTTAGTCCTATACATAACATAATAAACCCAAAATAACAATAGCAGATATAGCACCTAAAAATTTATAAATAATAAAACTCTAAAAGAATAATAACAATAGTAAAACCAACAATACAAATAAATACAGAAACAGGACTAAATTCAACAACTTAAACAATCAAAGTACCAACAGAACTTATGAAACATTCAGTCCCCTACAAACTCCAGCACATGCTCGCACCCGACCACAAGAATATGCAAGAGCTGAGGAATACTACCAGTCAATAAACTCCTCCACCGAGTAAAAGGATCCAGACAACAAAAGTCGTCTAAGGCTCTTTTTAAAAATGTCATAATTTTCAATATTTTTTAAGCTTTCAGGTAATTTATTTAACAATGCTACACCAGCTTGTGATGGTAGCTTTTTGTGCTTACTGAGCCTATGTTGGCCTAGACGTAAGTAACTTCCAAATCGGGTACCATAGTCATGTACATCCTTATTTAGTGTTGTTTTACACTTGTATTTAATGTATAAAATGACTTCAAAAATATACATGCTAGGAAGTGTCAATATTCCTAGCTCCCGAAAAGCATTTCTACATGACCCCATATTATTTATATGTGCTACAAGCCGTACTGACTTTTTTTGTAATCTAAAAAGCCTTTTCACTTGTTGAGATGAACAATCACCCCATACTATGATTCCATAGTTCAAGTGAGGATGTATAAGCCCATAGTAGGCTGTTAACATTGTGGATAGATTACAATAGTGCCTGAGATTTCTTAATACAAAAATTCCAGAGCAAAGTTTTTTGCATATATTGTCTGTATTAAATTTCCAAGTTAGTTGGTTATCAATGACCAACCCCAAAAATTTAGCAGAACTTGCCTCTTTAATAATATTATCCCCCAACATAACAGTTGGCCTGAACTTTGCACTATTTTTGTTTAAGTTAAAGTATAAATAATTTGTTTTGTCTTGATTGACAGTTAAATTATTTTCAGTAAAGTACTGACTTGCAGCATTGACTTCGATAAACGCTTTCTGTTCAAGGATTTGAACATTTCTTGCTCCTAAGCTAATCGTTGTGTCATCTGCATACTGAACCAAATTATCAATACATACAGATGAGCATAAGTCATTTATATATAAAAGAAATAAAACGGGTCCTAAAACTGATCCCTGTGGGACTCCAAAGTTAATTAGGTTTTTATTAGAAAGCCTTCCTGCAACCTGTACACGTTGAGTCCTGTTGGACAAATAACTGTCTACCCAAGATAGAGGTGTTCCCCTCACTCCAATCAGTTCAAGTTTTTCCAACATTATTTTAAAATGTACAGAGTCAAAAGCCTTGGAGAGATCAAGCAAAATACTTACAATGCTTTCACTTTTTTCCAGACTCTGAACGATATAGTCAATCAAATTGACAATGGCATCAATTGTTGATTTCCCTTTCTGAAATCCAAACTGATTTTTTGAAATAATCTGAAACTTTTCCAAGAAACCCAACAGCCTGATTAGGAAAAGCTTCTCAAAGACTTTGCTGAATACTGGCAGCAAGGAAATTGGTCGATAATTTTTAGCATCAAGTTTTTCACCCTTTTTAAATAAGGGAATGACTTTTGCGCTTTTTAATTTACTGGGGAAGACACCTTCGGAAAATGATGAATTTATTAAAATATAAAGGGGCTCTACAAGTTCTTCTGAACATTGCTTAATGAGCCAGGTAGAGACACCATCAATATCAAAGGAGTGTTTTGATTTTAATTGCCTTAAAACTTCAGCGATGTCCTTTCCTGACACAGGTGAAAGCATCATGGAAGCCGGCACCCAAACGGTCCCCTTATTAGCAGATCCTATTGTTTGTCCAGGAAGTGCAATACTGCTAAAGATATTATTAAAAGCATTTGAGACTATACTGGGGTCACAACATATTTTCCCCTCTATTTCTATTTCTGTTGGTAACTCATTAACTTTTTTGTTAGATTTCAACTTATTTATTATTTCCCAAGATGCCTTGGCAACATTATTGGAAGTTATGATTTTTTTATTAATTTCATAAGATTTAGCAGCATTGATAACTTTTCTATAAATTTTTTTATATTTTTTGTAAAAATCTCTAAATAATTCATTATTTGTTGACTTGTTGATTTCATAATATAGTTTTAGTTTTTGCCGGGAAATTAGAATTCTCTTTGTTATCCATTGATTATTACTCTTGTTATTTATATTACTCTTTACTGTTTTTAATGGACAAGCTATATTTAAAAAGAACAAGAATGAATCATAAAAAATCTCAAATTTGGCTTCTGTACCGTTAATATAATTTAATTTATCCCAATTTTCACTATGTAAAAGATATTTCAAAAGTTTGATATTACCTGGGTGCAGATTCCTGATCTCTCTAATTTGGAAAACATGCTTAGGACCAAAGTCCATAACACTTATCCCCTGAGCATAGTGGTCAGAAATACCGGATTGAATGATCTCCACCATGATATTATTAGAAAAAATATTTGAAATGACATTGTCTATTGCGGTTGCAGAGGTTGTAGGTGTTCCCTCAGATGTTCTCTGCGTTACGTCACAACTACAATTTACACATATAAATACAATTGAAGTGTTTGTCTGTGATTCTAAATAAATACTTTTTCCTAAGCTCATATTGTTGTACACACTTGCATTGTTTCATTTTTTGTCTGACTGTCTGTCTTTCTGTATGTTTGTTTCTCCATAATGATTGAAACAATTTTGTTGAAACATTCATTTGCATGTAGATGACGTTTTCGAGATTAATCTAGGCTATTTTTTATTACATAAATATTTAAGAGTTATTATTTAAAAATTGAAAAATATAAAAATATGGACAACATTAATTCACCACTCAAAACCTGATTTGTAATTTTCATGTTCGTTATGAGTAGGCCTAACTAACTGGCGGAAAACGGGATTTTTAGTGTTTGTTGGTGCATAGCTAATTATTTACGTAGGCCTAAAAGGAATACATAGATCTATTTGGGCGAAACTCATTGAGCGTTTTTGGGCCATGGAACTCGAATTTAAAATAGTTTTTTTAATTGGGTGTAAAGGTAAAGCATAAGATTTAGTCCTTTTATTTATTTAATCAAATCTGCGAGCGAAGCCGCAGGTACCAACTAGTAACCAATAAGATTACAGATATGTTCTCACTGTTCTTTTTAGGCCAATAAAATTGCACCTTTTCTGTTCTATAAATAATATGTTCCGTGGTGTAGCCTAGCCTAGCTGTTCCCGGCATCTGATCAGTTCTTTCTGTTTTGGACTATCAGTTCATATAGAAATGAGTGAGCAAAAATTAATTTCAAAAATGTCCACGCAACCATAACTGGGTCCTTTGAAATGAATTAAAATATGTTAACTTTATTATATTTATCCTTGGAATAGGAGAGTAGAGAAACGCTAGCCTGTAATAGGAGATAGCATGCACGCTCCACTCAACATTTCCCATAAATACCGGTTACATCTCGTGCGACATTTGATCAGGTCCGAACTGTGCCGCCTTCAATGCTAATGAACTTAGAGCGGATTGCAAATATCAAATCCAGTGTTTAACCTTTCTAACGTGTTCCTGTTAAAAAGGCGTCACCTAGCTATTTATTTACCCAGTTCTTTCAGACGACCCATATTTAATGAATCTCAATTGGTGCTTAAATAGTTAGACAATTTTATATACCTGTTAAATCCTTAGCTACATTTTAAATAAAGCGACCAGATAAAACCTTATATTTGTTGAACATCTTAAATTTTGTTGGTGGTATTTATCTGTTTTTTAAGAACATGTTTAAAGAACAGTTCCTAACGTAGAACAGAACAGTTCTCTAGAATTAAAAGTTGCCGCACATATCTAGTGTAGACTAACTAAGGCTGGTCCATACTCCAACTTACTATTTACACATAGTAAGAGGGTTTGACGTCCCTTGGGGTCCCCAGTCAAATATATGTACATATTACTGCTTACGACACTTATACACACACACGTCACATACATTAACACATGTTCACCTTCACTTTAGAGTAAAGTTTTTATTCCAAGTTATTAGCGAATTTCCATAGGAAAGATCTATTGCAGAGACTCTTATGACAAGACCTAAGATCGGGAGTAGTAAACGAGCACTGATCATGGTCCCCAGTACACGTTTTGTTATTTGTATGTATATACTGTAAAAATGTTATGTATATGTGCAATTTTTCAGCTGCGAGTGGAACGAATCAGACCATTTCTACTAATATATTTCGTATCCCGGTCTTGGTCCATGTGTTTTTACTTGTAATTCAATTAAATTAACCCTTACTGAGGTAGTGTCTAAGCAGAAAAATTATTACAAATTAAAACTAATAATATATTTCGTACACACAGACAGCCATTCAGCGTCTTCGTGAGTAGACCAATTTCCAAAATTGTTGTTTGAAACCCTAAAACATATAAATTTAATTTTTGAAATTCGCTAAACTTTCGTCAGCGATCAGCTGCGTGATCGAATTAATTTTATATTTTTTTTTTTAATGCGAAGAATCTTGCTAGTCATGTTACTTGTTTAATGTGTTTGTTTATGTTATTTCTTGGTTAATATTTTGCTGAATGAGGTTTTCTTATTAGTATTACCATTTATTCCCGAAATTTATAATTACTCGTTATTAATTAATTGGTTTTAAGTTTATGGAACTATGTGTTTTTCTTGTTAACAAATTTTAACATATATTTATTGTATTTACCTTTTTAGGTCTGTTTAAATAAACCTATTCGAATGTTATTAGCTACGGCCGTTTCATCTACACAGAGACATCATCAGGCTTTGCTCTAGTCATGAATGCAAACTTTTAAATGTGTATTGTGTTTATGTATTTGTGTTTTTAATGTGTGAAGTTTGTATTCATGACGAACGAGTGGGATGCTAATTTTACTCTATAGGTACCGATAAATGAGTGTTTTATTAATTTATTTATCTGCTTCACACATCCTTTGATGGTAAAGTTAAATCAGGCTTCCTTTGAGGAATGCTTCCTATTTTATTTTACGTTGGCAACTTCTGAATAGTCTGGACAATATATAATTTTGCTATATTCATATTTTTTTGTTATTTACGCTTTATTTATTGTATAAGAGTTGCTTTTGCCCTAACTTTGTATTATTTCTATTGTATTTTTTCTTGTCTGTTGTTGTTTATTTTTATGATAACATTGTGATTATTATGTTATTGTATTGTACATTTTGTCAGAGATGGAATGATCGAATTGTTGTTGCTTGAGATCTTAAGACACATTTGTATGCATTCGTTTTAATTAGCCACGAACTATTTATGTATACGAGTATGTACATTCTAAGATGTAACTGTAAAATATCGTGTTTGAAGTTTGTAGTAATAAAAGCATGTTTTGTTGACAGGTGAGTAGCAGAGCAGCTACAACAGTCTTTGTAACGCTTAGGATACACGTGAGTCAAAGGAATAACACTTTGTAAACTTTATTGAATGCCATTCGCACCTGACATGTGTACAGATGAACGCTTGGAACATTCTACCCTTGTCAAACCGCGTTTAAAGATTGTCTTGTATATATTTTTTTTTCATCTGTGGTGTTTTTTTGCCACACTATTGAAGGCGGAAGATTAGCAAAGCGCACAGTAGCCGAATGAGATATCTATGTATTTTTTTATTGAAGATATCTCACTTTGCAACGCTGTAGAAGTCGTACAGAAATGTAAGGAAACAGTTGTATAGGATACATAATTTTGTGTACTTACGAAAAACAATATTGTTTATTTAAACATATTGTTTTTTAGCTTCCTGAATTGTGTATTTGATTTATATTAATAATAGGTTAATTACCTTATATATCATCCGTCAACAATCCAAATTTGTCCTGTGTAGGATTACCGGTTTCAACGGTATACCGTCATCTTCAGATCCTTATTAGTGTTTCTTAATTTCCGCCTGTTCTGGCACCGTCTTATACATTTGACACATTTAAAACATTTGTCACATATATTAAGATTATAAACATGAAATAAATAAATAGATTAGAATTATTACAAAAACCAACACACTAAGACATATACAGGTATAGATAAAATCATATAGGATGGCGCGTAGGGCGGGTAGTGCGAGTGAGACAGAGTACCTATCCCACCACACTTCCCCTCCTAAGTTTAGGCGGAGCATTGTACAGTCAACCCTAATTATGTTGGCTTACAGTATTTACTTTATGATATCGATACATTTTAAATAAAACATGTACTAAACATGCTTAAAATACTATTTAAATTAAAGGCTATTTTATAACTTATAAAGTAGTTTATTATAAATTTACTATAGATATAAGTAAATAGAAAAATAGTATATATTTACATTACATAAAATAATTTACTGTCCAACTCTTCAAGTAGTTTCTTATGAATTTAGTATAGATATAAAAAAAAAACAATATATTTACATTACATAAAATTATTAACTGTCCCGCTCTTCAATTCAGTTAATTATTATAAATTAACTATAGATATAAGAAAAAGAAAAAACAATATGTTTACATTAGGCTATTAGCTGATAATATTGGTTGCGCTTATTTGCAAGCGATTTGTGGACAAACCAAACATCTGACTGAAAAATGTTTGAAATAAAATATGTAGATCAACTAATTTTCTACATCTTTGCCGCTGGAAGTTTCTTTCTACCCTAAAAATAAAAAAGTTTACGCTTTACTACTTTTTCATGTCCCGATTTAAAAAGTCGAAGTATTTGTTATTGTTTTAATTTCGAACATTTACTAAACTGGAAGATATTTATACTGTTAGTTGCAACATATCACGCAGATTACAAATATATAAAATTTGTCCTATTTAAATAATCCTAGTACTGTGCAGAAGCTTGTAATTGAAAGCGCGTCCAATACTAAAAATTGCTCGGCGGCCCTCTAATCGATGGATTTGACATAGACTGTATTTTTCTTACAAAACGACAAAGACTGGTGTTGGAGGGAGAAGGGCATTACTGCTTCTGCGCAAACCACGCGCCATCCTAAATGGTACCACCTATACATTATAGTACAGCGAATCGTTATGCTGGTCAACGAGAAGGTTTATTAATGCCGCGCAGGTCGAACGTGTAATTCGGCGATCGTCTATTCTGTACAACGTCTATTCATGTTTATAATCTTAATATATGTGACAAATGTTTTAAATGTGCCAAATGTGTAAAGAAGACGATGCCAGAACAGGTGGAAAGTAAGAAACACTAATAAGGATCTGAAGATGACGGTATACCGTTGAAACCGGTAATCCTACACAGGAAAAATTTGGATTGTTGACGGATGATATATAAGGTAATTAACCTATTATTAATAATATAAATCAAATATTTTTAACTGTTATAAGCGAATTTCAGATGAGCTATTGCAGTGACTCTTATGGTGGAGACCTAAGGTCAAGAGTGGTCAATGAGCACCGATCATGGTCCGCAGAACATGTTTTGAGGGTCATTAAAAATGTTATATATTTATGTACACTAGTGGACCCAGCAATGCTTCGCTATTGCTATTGCTTGATTTACCTATCTAAAATTATATTCAGTTTTTGATCCAAATCAGTTGTTGATCAAAATCAGCTGTTGATCAAAATCAGCTGTTTTAAGCTTTTCTTACGAACAGCTGTTTTTTGTGCCCCTGATAAAATCAAAAGAAATCTTTCTTCTTCTTCCTTAAGATTGACCTTCCATAAGATTAACATTGAAACTTTGAGGGCCACTGGGGCGTATCCCTGAGGACCGATGTAAATTATAATGGGATTCTGCTCATCTACAGGACACTACCTTTCTAACGGTATGCGCGAATTTCTCCTACGATGCACACAAGCTGAGAAAAAAGGACGAAAAGTTTTGTGCTTGCCTATTAATATATAGATGTACGTCTGATTTGGTACAAATTTGGTACACGTCGGTTTTCTAAGTCGCTCGAACGAGTTCGTTAGCCAAAAACATCCAACAACGAAAGCTCGATTTTTGACCTTAAGTAAAAATTTTTACTAGAATGAAATCTTTTGCAGTTTATCTAAAGAAATAAAGAAAGGAGATTATGCTGCACATTTTGGTTTTTTTCCACGAACTGATAGCCCGTCTGGTTCGCCCAAAGTCGACCAAAACGTGAAATACCATAAAACTCCACGTGGGTATTTTACCGTGGGTCATTTTCTAATCAGAGGCCGACGTCAAGATGCAAACTTACGAAGCAGACCGATGCAGCGCGTGAGCCGGTCAGGACGCTGACGTGCTAACAAATTCTACCAAATATTATTCTAACAAATATTATTTCTTTTTCGGACGCTGCCATTCAGCGTCTTTGTGAGAAGACAAATTTTCCTATTTGTTCAAACCGCAAAACTTATACATTTAATTTTGGAAATTCGATTATCTCTCGTTAGCGGTTCAGTTGCGTGGTCGAATTATTTTACTACCATTATACGTTTTAAGCGTGGGCCGGGCGTGCAATCAGTATGAATATTTAAGTGATTTTGCGGGTTTAATTAAAGCTGAAGTATTATTGCTATTTCATGAGTGGCTTTTAATTTGCGCAATGGAAAGACTCTTTGTGTACAATCAGTTGAATGTTATTTCTGATTGGTTTTATAAAACTGTAATTGTAAAATTAAACGCTGTTTTTGCAGCAATAACGAGGCGCTCGGAATAACTTGTGTGTGAAGTATAAGCAGACGCTTGTATAACGACTCACTTATAATGACAAATGCTAGTGTACCTGGGTGATCAATCATGTCTCGGCAAGCTTGTTAACAAAAGCGAAATACATCGGTGTAATTTGCTCTATAACAGGTAGTATGAGCCGGTGAATCATTTAAGGCTCTATTGCACTTCGTCTTTATTCGTCCCGATTGTATAAACAAAATTATCCGATTCCCAGATTTTATTCGTTTATTGATAATTTGAAACAACCGGTGATTGAGAATATTTTTCATTTTATCCAAAATCCGTCACTTTTATCCAATTCTGAAACAAATACATAACGTTATTAAAATGTTATTTTACATTATTGGCTCGTCTTAAGATGAAACCAATAAAAATCCCAAAGACCAAGGAAGGAAAAAGCCAGATTTAATGGGCTCGTTTAAATGACTTGTGAGGAAACTTCTTAGAATAGAAAATACATGTTGCATACGTGTTTAAATGTAATATTTATTTACAGTTCAAATTTACAAAATTTTTTAATTAATAATTTCAGTCCAACGTTAACCCGTTCACAGAGCCATATAGACTCTACTTACATTTCCAGTTACAATTTTGGCCATGAAGTTCGGATCTGCATGATCTCCGCATTCTTCAATTCCGTGCTAACTGAGGTACGATTTTCTACCTGATCATCAGTCAAAAACAGCCTGTACACGTTCAATACTATTATCAAACCGGACGAAATGTGTAATTTTTGTACCTCACCGTACATGTTCAATATTAGTGTCAATAGTCTTACGTAAATCTCGGTAGGTTTAATGCAAAAATGGACGCCAAAAAGAAAGCATGTCGTGATTATTTTGCATTTTATTTTGAAAAAAAGGGTGAAACGTAAAAATGGGTGAAGCAGTGGTAGTCGGAACGTGAAAAGTACACACACTTAAGGTTATTACATGAAATATCGCTGAGTGATTCCGGTGACTACCACAATTACTTGAGGTTGAGTGAAGAAAATTTCAAATTGTCACTTTCTTTGAGCCTCATTTAGTAAAACGAAATACTAACATGCGAGCATGTACAAAGGACTGGCGGGAGCGCGAGACGGGAGACCCAATCCACTTTTTCCCTTTATTGACAAGAATACTGATGCAGACGCATACAATTTAATATTATTGTCAATATCTCCGGCCACCTTTCGTGACGGCTGGATTACAAGATTTCTAGATTTACTTCAGTACCCTTCGTCAAACCATCTATACTGAGGATGTAATCTCAAAAAATATTGTCAATCATTTTGCTCGTGCGCGGCCCCTAAAAGGTCTGGGTCACTAACTCTGCTCATTTGCAAATTATCTATTAATATGCCTTGCATTGACCCGTACGAGATATTCAGTTGTTCGGTAAGCTCTCGAATAGCCGTTCGCCAAACATGAACGAATAAGTTTGGCCTCTTTTAACAAGTTTTCGTCTGTTTTTGAGGTCGAAGGACGTTCCTTGCTTCAACCGACTCATTGCCGCTTTTAAATCTCTTATCTCTGTTGTAAACATACTTCAGAGTTACCACATTATCGCCATACACTGATTTTAACATTTCATAAGCTTCTTTGGCACTTTTTTTGCATCTTGAAACAAAACGTAAAGTTAATGTGCTGTTCAAAATGCATGAAGCACGGTAAACACGACCTCACTTTAGCGGCTCTGGAAGCTGATTGAGTTAGAAATTTAAAATGGCCGCCATTTTGAAATGTACAAACTTGTGTAAATGTTCCTAAGATATAAAGTATTAAGTAAAAAACACATACAGACAGATAGACGGAAAACTAAACGTTTTAGGTCATACCTTCATATAAACTTGTTTCTTCCTTTTTGTATGAGAAATCATATCCCAAAGTCCTGAAAGGTTTTTTTAACACCCTGTATACATATAAATGTTTATACAATTTTCAATGGCACCCCAAAACTTGTTCTGGGGACCATGATCGGTGGTCATTTGCTACTCCTGACCTTAAGGGTCACTGCAAGACCATCTTATAGCCCATCTTTCCTAAAGAAGTTCGCTAATAAATAATAATGAACGGTAAATCTACAAAATCTATTTTCCTTTGACAATATTCCTTCGGTTTTTCCTCTGCGAGTGGGACGAAGCAACGCGCGAGTTAAAGCTGGAGGTTTAACTGCAAACAAATTCCACTAATAATTTCGTACACACAGTCAGCTGTTCAGCGGCTTCGTGAGTAGACCAATTTCCCAAATTGTTGGTTAAAACCCTAAAGCAAATACGTGTTAGAAATTCCCTAAACTTACGTCAGCGGTTCAGCTGTGTGATCGAATTACTATACAATTGGTTTACATTACAATGATTGGTTTAACTCAATACTTTAAACACTGCCTTAAGGGTCTGCTCCAGTAAACAAGAAATCCACCGGAACGCAAACGCCTCTCACTATATCCCTATCTAAACAGTGCAATTTCTTGCGCTGACATTGCCTCATTTCAAACCATTTTATAAGTCTATCTTTTGTAATTGAGTGTTGAAAAAAAAAACAGAATATTCTTTATAAAATTTCGGACCCTTCTTGCAAATTATTTTTCGTTATTAATTTCTTATTGTGTTAGGAAAAAAGTTCAAACTTTGTACTTACAAAATGTCAAAATCAAAAGCATTTAAAAAAAATGAAAATTGCAAGACGGATGCGTATTGTGACTGTGCTTAAAATAAGACCTTGCAAAAAATTTTACGATAAAAAATAAACGAAATAAATGGTTTGAAATTTAACATTGCTCTTATGGGATAAAAATACAAGATGGCTGCCACTACAGCAGACCCTTAAAGGTAGCTGGGAATGGATGACGTTTAGATCAGCTGACGCGTATTAAAAACACCTGATGTGACGATTTTACCCAGATCAGCTGATGAATCTACGCACGAATGCCTTATATCGGCTGAATTGCGTGATCACCGTGTAGCGTGAGAATCTGCCGTGACTCAAATTTTGATGTTATCACACGTTTGTTGATTTAATCATCAAGTAGGCAGATGAAGGACAAGCATCCTTTGTTAAATACGGCCTCGGTTTTAGTTGTACGGATCTTATCAAGTAAAATCTTTAAGATTGTTTGTTGATGATAGTTAGTTTTTTTCTTGGTACCTGCAGTTTCGCTATCGGATGTGATTAAATGAATAAAAGGACTATCGGGTAAATAGCTTGCCGCACCATTACATGCCATTAATCAAAACGATTTTAGATCCAAGTTACATGGCCCAAAAACGCACAGCGACTTTCGCCCAAATCGATCTATTTATCCTTTTTATGCCTACGTAAATTATTAGCTATGCACTGATAAACGCCAAAAATCCCGTTTTCCGCTAGTTTGTTACTCCTAACTCCAGAACATAAAAATTACAAATCAGGTTTTAAGGAGTATTTGAAATGTAGGCTATGAGTACATTTCACATTATTGCATACTGTTTTGATACTTTTAACGGTTAAACCAGCGTATACACCGTAAATTAAAACGCAGACGATCTTGTCAAAGTATTTAAATTTTGTTTTAAATAAGTTGTTTTATTTATAAACGTCCGTTCGCAAAGCCTCAATTTTGTACATAATTTTAATATTTTCCAACTTTTAAATAGGAACTCTAAATATTTCCGAGATAGAAAGTAGACTAATCTCTGAAAGGTCCTCTACAGCAAATTTAAGTTTCGTAAAAAATCGTTCAGCCTTTCCGAAGATTAGTTCGGACAAACATATAGAACAAAAAATTTGAAATGCATGTTTAGGTTTTCAATAATCTTATATATAAGCTTAGAAAAAAGTATGTATTTCGAAATCACAGATAGATACTTAAATTTTATTTATATGTATAGATAAAATAATTTAAATTTAAATTGTTTAAGTAAGAATGGCTTTTCGACATTTTTAAAACGTGTATTTAATATTAATTCCCTTACTACTTATTAAAACTGAGGTTTCATATTTTTTTTATTCTGAATAACTCGTACGAGATTGTTCAGATGCTAGTCAGTCAGAAGAGCTGCTATGTAGCAAAATTTTGGGTTTGCTAGTAAAAACATAAAAGCGTCAGCCTTAGATATTTAGATATAATAAAATGGCGCATTTAGTAGTTTGCTGTGTAATACTACTAACAAAATAGGTTTCTTTTAATCTCCCATTAATTCTTGAAAGAGTGAGCTTGACAATTAAAGTGGCCAATTGATTTCGTTAACTCTTCAGAACAGTAAAACGCTCTATATTGAATGACTAGGGGAAACCCCTGCGAGCTCCGCACACCAACCACTTTAATCATGTTATGTTTTCTTTATAATAAAGGTGTAGGATTAATAATAACCCCAAAGCTAAGATGGTAAATAATGTTAAATGTTCAAAACAAATTAGTTTGTATATTTTATAACAGCTGTCTGAACTTTTTTTTAGGCCTACACTTAAAAAACCTAACCTAAAAGTTAGAAATTCAAAAATAATTGCTTCAAAGTTTGAAATCAGTTGTTAATGGAAATATTGGAGCAAACAGGTGTTTTATCTGTTATTTTATTCAATTCGTTGCTATGGTAATAAATGTAAATACATGTGTTGGTTCATCAGACTAGGTGTAACCTAAGATTTTCCCACTAAATTTACTAATATTGAAATAAAAAATGTTTTTATCAAAATGAATTATACCCTATGTTACTCAGGGATAATGTAGCTTTTTATTAGTAAAACTATTTTTTCAATCGGTTCAGTAGTTCCAGAGATTTACCTCTGGAACAAACAAGTTTTACCTATTTATAAAATTAGTATGGATTTAGATTTTTATTGTAGAGCAATAAATTTGAGCTCATGTGTAAAACGTATACAAAATTAAAGATTAAAACTATCCTTCGATTCAGTTTCGCCAAACATTTTAACCATAAAGTAATATATAATCTCACCCTCGGAACCACGCGCGGGTGCTACTTAAGGATCTGCTGTAGCGGAGGTCATTTTGAATTTTTATCCCTTAAGAGCAATGTTAAATTTCAAACCATTTATTTCGTTTATTTTTTATCATAAAATTGTTTGCAGGGTCTCATTTTAAGCACATTCACATTACGCATCCGTTTTGCGTTCCACATTTTAAATTTTTTTTCATTTATCACGAAATTGACATTTGTAAAGTACCAAGTCTGAACTTTTTTCTTTACACAATAAAAAAATTATAACTAAAAGTGAAACGCAAGCCAGATTCGTAATTTTAAAAGAATATTCAGTTTTTTTTCAGCACCTAATAACAAAAGATGAATTTATAAAATGGTTTGAAATGAGGCAATGTCAAAGCGTTCAGCTGCAAGAAATTGCACTGTTGAGATACAGCTATAGAGAGAAGCGCTTGTGTTTCCGGTTGCTTTCTCGTTTACTGGAGAGATCGTTTAAATGTCAGTTACGTTACAAATGAAAATAATTTAAAAAATGTGAAACGAAAAACGGATGAGTAATGTGACTATGCTTAAAATGAGACCTTGAACACAATTTTATGATAAAAAATAAACGAAATAAATGGTTTAAAATTTAACATTGCTCTTATGGGATAAAAATCCAAGATGGCAGCCACTACAGCAGACCCTTAACACCGTCACCCTCGCGCGGAGTCTCATTCCGCATCATATATTTTTCAGAGTATTTTTCTTTGTTGATGTATATTTTCTCTCAATACGGGGATTGGCGTGCGAAGCACGCAATGCATTGAAAATACTTGCAATATGCGCGTTGGCGTGCGAAGCACGTAATGCATTGTGCATTGAAAATACTCCCAATACAGCGGTTTGCGTGTAATGCACTGTGCGTCGGCCGCTTCTCATAGTGTTCAGTGTCAAGCTCCCATGTGAGTCCTTAGCAGTGAACGTGTTAACGCGATGATAGTACTCAAACGTTAAAGTTATAAAACGTGTATACGCGACCGTAGTTTGTGCGGATAGTTTACTCCAGTCGCGTAAACGCGAAGCCAATCCCGAAAAGATTAAAATAGACCCTTTTATCGGAAAAATTGGAATGGGGTACTGCCCCAATTGATTCGGATAACTGGAGCTCTTCTGTATAACTATATACTTTTAAACATGTAATTGTCTAAAACCCTCCTTACCCCGCTCGACTTCACACTCCGCGTCATGGATATTTTAGTTTTCCTAGTAATTTTCTTTTTCGATGTACATTATGTGCTTAAAATAAGTTTTTATAAGAGTAAAAATAGAATGAACTTATTTTCCAATAAATTTCTTGAACAAACTCTAGATCACGCGCCGACCCATTCTCCGCAATATTGAAAACAGTCGACCACGCGCGGAGTGTCTCCGCTGAAAATAAAGCTAGTCACTGACACTAATATAACCAATTATCGTTCGATACTAATGCTCCTCAACGCTTGTTAAGACAGAATGCTACCCGACCAATCCCGCTACAAAACCATTGCCAACGGCACAACAACAAAGCTTCTTACTTTTTTGGAGTCTTACTCCGCGACGCATGCGATGGAGATAAAGGGTTTTAAGCACCGCCCAAACCAAGGCGAACGCGAATGCGAGCGCGAACTTTAACGAACGTTTTTACCACAGACCGGAGCGATCAGTTCGCGCTAACTTTCAAGCGTTTTCAGCCCATTCACTGATCAGACATCGTCGAGAAAATGGATCCTTCTTGGTTTGTCCAAAAGTGCCTCCTTATAGCAATAGGCTTGGACGATGATAAAGAAGTTAAAAGGTAAAAATAAATTATTGTGTCATTAAAAATTAATTCAAAAATAAACAATTTACTTTGTTATCTACATTAATAAATGAGAGATTGTAGGCCTACTCATAATTGCTACTAATAATTTTAGTTAAATTTATTGTATTTTAAACAATAAAATGAAAAAAGTTGAACAAAACAGTGAATCAAACATCGGTTTTACACACTGCCCGCTTAATAACTGAGCGATCAACCCAACATGTGCGATTCGGATCGCGCGAACTGCACGCTGTCTGGTGTGTGGTAACGTACTTGAATCCATTTGTTGAATAATTCGCGCTCGCGCTTGTGTTCGTGTTCTCGTTCGCCTTGGTCAGCGCGGGGCTTAAGTAAGAACAGTCGTGACTAGATGAAAATAATCAGAAAAGGTAACTTGTCATTTAGTCATCGTCATTCTGTTTTGCAAATGTATGACCCTACATTTAATAGCCTGCAGATGATTAATGGCGAAACAAGTGTAGTTCATAGTTTATACTGTTTGTCAAACCTTTCTTAAAAATTACATTAAAACAAAAAAGGGTGTAATTTTCAAATTTGTGTGTGATAAATAAAAATACTTAAACGGGATAAATAATTTTAGGAAAGTCACACATTAAGTACAGGACAATCAGATGCAGTATTTTTTGTTACAGATCGATTATTAAATTAATTCTGATCGTATTTGTTGTACATCGAACAAGGAAGTGTCAAACTGTAATTGTAGAAAATCGAAAACAAGATTGCAACTCTCGAACTATTTATTTTACTACCTGATTGAAAATAAATGCGAAGTTGGTATTTTATTGAGAAATATATGGTGCCGGTTAGCAATTTACAATGAAGATGGCGCACAGGGTTTGCTTTCATTAGTATGCGAAACATTCTTAAAGTAGTTCTAAAAGAGTTTACAAACTTCCTTCTGATCCCCTTAGTAGCACAAAAATGTGGAATTTGTCTGTTCTAACAATGCAACCCCAGTGAAGTAATTATCATGCAGGGGACGTGACCCTTCCACTAAATGTCCTTTGTGCAAAGAAAGCCTTCTTTGTTGTTATTTTTTTTAATTACTTTATTGTTAAAACAAAATAAATCTGGCAGTAATTATTATTTAAACGTAAATTCACTACACTAAAAAACTCTTCGAACAAACAATGTTTTCTCTTAGGATGTATTTGCATAATGTATTGCATTAAAGTTGAAGATTTATTCGTCCAACAGTCCCTAATGGGTTTATTTGTTGAGGAAGTATTTGTTTAATTAATCATTGATACAAACTATGACCGTTAATTTATATTTTATTTATACAAATAATGAACGTTAATATATACTTTATACAAGTATTCAACGTTAATTTATACTTTATCCTATACAAATGATAAATGTTAATTTATACTTTATCCTGTACAAATAATAAATTTTAATTTATACTTTAGTTATACAATTATTCAACGTTAATTTATATTTTATCTATACAAATTATAAATGTTAATTTGTACTTTCACTATACAAATATTGAACGTTAATTTATACTTTATCTATACAAATGAAAAATGTTAATTTGTACTTTAATTATACAAGTATTGAACGTTAATGTATACTTTATCTATACAAATAATAAATGTTAATTTGTACTTTAATTATACAAATATTGAACGTTAATTTATACTTTATCCCATACAAATGATAAATGTTAATTTATACCTTAATTATACAAATATTCAACGTTAATTTATACTTTATCTATATAAATGATAAATGTTAATTTATACTTTACCTATACAAATATTCAACTTTAATTTATACTGTATTTATACAAATGATAAACATTAATTTATACTTTATTTATATAAATATCGAGGTTTAATTTATACTTTACCTATACAATTAATACACATTAATTTATACTTTATTCATACAAATGATGAACGTGATTTAAGAATTTTATTTTATTTTTAAAATACCATAAGGTGTAGAGATTTGTAGTTTTAAGTATCTCTTGAGATATCAACAATCGCAATAATTATTACATAGTTATGCATACAGATTATAAACGTTAACGTTTGTGATACAAATTACGTTGTTAAGTCATCGGCCTACAAAAATCCAAAAGTTAAACTGTAAATCATTTATTGTACACAACTAATCAAATATTTTACAGCTGACTTGACATTGTTCAATTTAACTCGTAGTAAGCCGCCAGCCATCAAAAGCTATTGAACATGAGTAGAGTGCATTTTATCGATAAATCCACAATATATGGCGTCTGTACAAATCTTGTTCGTTATGAATGAAATGATTTGAAGAACTGTTTTTATCGTTCAATGATACTTCTTTGTTTGACACACGTTAGCCTGCCTACTAAATATAGAAAACAGCCGCTCTAGAGATCTCCGTCATCTGTTGCTAGAGGAATGTACGAGTGAGCTAAGCCACGGTGATAATTGGAGAAAGCAGTTGCACACGACCGCGCGAGAGACTTTCATGTAGTTTAGCGTGGAATAAGTAATGCAGAAGTATACTAAAAACTAAACATGTTGGCTATTATGGACAACTACCAACCTTTTTTAGTTTTTAGTCGATAATTTTGTTATCTTTTAAGTTACAGAAATAATAATAATTCGACCACGCAGCTGAACCGCTGACGTTAGTTAAGCAAATTTCCAAAATTAAGTATATAGGCCTATGTTTTAGGGTGTCAACCAACAATTTGGAAAGTAGGTCTATTCACGACGGTGCTGAATAGCTGCAAAATGGTTCGCACGCCATTCCGCATATTGGGAGTATCTTCAATACACAATGTATTGCGTGCTTCACACGCCATTCCAAATATTGGGAGTATCTTCAATACACAATGCATTGCGTGCTTTGCACGCCAACCCCAAGGTAGAATCCTCCAAATGGCTTTGAACCTGGTACTTATATGGTATTTTACGTTTTGATTGATTTTGGGGGAACCGAGCGAGGTATAAGGTCGCGTAAAAAAACAAAATGTGCAGCATAACATCCTACATTTATATTTCTAGAAAAAACTCAAAAACAAATTCATTCTCGTAGGACAAATCTAAAAACCTTAGTTACTTCCTGTCAAAAAACTTCCGATTGTTGGATTTTTTTT
>JAGFPH010003315.1:26645-80913 GCA_018207615.1 Philaenus spumarius | reverse complement strand
CTTTCTTAGTGAGCACCTATGGCCCTAGCGGAAGCTACATACCAAATGTCATTCAAATCCATTCGGTAGTTTTGAAGAAGTCATTTTTTAATAAATTTAATCCCCCAAACCCCCCTAAAATTTCGAATTTTTTCAAACCCTTTCTTAGTGAGCACCTATTGCCCTAGAGGAAGCTACATACCAAATTTCATTCCAATCCGTTCGGTAGTTTTTGAGAAATCGTGATCAGTGAGTCAGTGGGTTTTGGCTTTTGTATATATAGATAAACTGTATGTAGGATATTATTCTGCATATTTTGTTTTTTTTACATTGCCTTATAGCTTGCTTGGTTCCCCCAAAATCGATCAACACGTAGGCCTACAATACCATAAAAGTACGTTTCAAATCCACGGGGGGCACCTTCTGATCTGAGGCCGGCGGCCGAGGTTGTACGCTGCGCCCATAACACGAGCTCGCAAAGTTAAGGTGCATAATCGCAAAGCGAGTTTTTCCGCTGCGAGTGGGACGAAGAAGCGCGTGCGTTGAAGTTGGACCCATAGGTGCAAACAAATTCTACTAATATATTTCGTACATAGAGGCAGCTATGCAGCGCCTTCGTGAGTAGACCAATTAATTTCCTAAATGAAACCCTAAAACATATAAACTGAATTTTGGAAATTCTCTCAATTCACGTCTATGGTTCAGCTGAGTGGTCGAATTATTCCTTTTGAAATAAAATTAATATTTTCAATAGTAGTTTGCATTATTCCTCAAATATTCTATCCCGTTCATATTGCTTCGGCGGCCAATGTATGTAAGTGAGTGTAATTTAAATTAGCTCTTTTTACAAGAACAATAGAAGTTTAGCAATATTTACAATTGTTTATAAAAGTGAATTATTTAATGAAACACTAAATTAGTGAAATTGTGCCACGTAACTCCCATTTAACTATGCTTGTGTTATCTAAACTGTTTAAACACACATTTAGGTTAATTTGCGAATAGTTAGTTTCGGAATGTGTCTGATAGTGAGGCCAAGGTGACCTTGTGGTATAGATAACACTGAAGAGAGGGAGTTATATCTGACTGATAATAATCCCTTTGTTTGCTAATTAAACTTTTACCTTAGGCTCTCAGTGTGAAAGACTTGCATTTGAAATAATTCCATCAACCGCTGTCGCGAGTTGATCCCATTGAGCGAATTGCAAAATTAAGTTTATAAATATGTTTATGGTTTTAACCAACTTATGGGGAAACTGAATAGCTGCCTGCGTGTACGAAATATAATAGTAGATTTGTTTGCACCTCAGCGCATTCAGTCCCGGCTCATGCGCTGCTTCGTTTCGCTCGCAGCGAAAAAACTAGCTTTGTAAAATTCTCCACGTTGATTTGAAACGGGTGCTTTTATTGTATTTTATGTTTTAATCGATATTTGGGGATCCAGACGGGCTTACAATGTTGTGTAAAAAACTTCAAAATGTCCAGAATAATCTCCAGAATTAATAATATTAATTTTTTTAGATAAATCCCTAAAAAAATTAATTCTAGTAAGAATAATCTCAAACAATTGTTACTTCCGTTAAAGAAACGTGCTTCCGGTTGTTTGATTTTTTGGTAAACGTCTCGTCCGAGCGACAACCAACGTGTGTGCCAAATTTGGACCAAATGGCTCGTAAAATACTGCCATTAGAGTACGACCACATATGCATACATAAAGTTTTTAATTACATCCGAAAACGTGTTCTGGGGACCATGATGTATGCTCATTCACTACTCCCGGACGTAGGTACCACCATAAGGGTCACTGCAATACCTCATCTTTTTTATGGAAATTCGCAAATACAAATCGTTGAATGATACTGGCTAGATACTTAGTAATAAAAATTATTTGTTTTGTAATACAGAAAACACGCCATTAAATAAATACGAACAGTTCTGAAACTGAACAAAAAATTCGGATCTGTGTTTCAAAAGATTCGTTTCTCCCTTCTCCGGTACTATATAGAAAGCTCGAATGCTAGGTTTGTTTAAGAAATGTTCTATTATGATTCGAAGTTATTACTATTTATTGTAGGCTACATATTGATCAAATGAATGACTCTATCAAGTGCACTAGATGCATTGAACCGAACCTGTAAAAAGATTTGAACTTTGTATCAGAATCGCCATACGTTTTACACGGGAATTCGTACGGTACGTTACAAACTATGGGGAGCGGGTAATTAAATTTCAAGCAGGAAAGAATTGTGACTTTAGCCAACTAATCGTGACTTTTAGAGTCTTTCGTGACCTTTTCTCTAAGTAGTGACTTTTTGAGACCGGTAGACACCCTGTAAATGTAAAAGCGAGGGGGAGCTGAATGAATAGCGTGCTTTATAATTTTCACGATATAAGAACAGAGAGCTGTCCCACTTTCACATTTAGATATTTAACACTGAACACTATGCGCTTATTACGGGCTTAGAACGGGTACTGAACTGAAGAATTGTAGAAAAACTGTTTGCAGGAAATCTAACTAGAAGGAATTTCCTGCTCGCTTCGCTCACCAACGCACTCAGCGAAGCAAATGCAAACAGATCATAGTATCCTCTGATATGTTCATGGTAATTACTGTGATCAGGTCACGATGTATTTGGATCGGGGTAGAATGGTAGCGGTGAACCGAATCCTGGCGCATGCGCAATATGATCAGAGTTTTTACTTGAACGACTGGAATTTTTGTATACAATAGAAAGAAACTGTGTGAAATTAACGTACAATTGTTCCATCCTAAATTTTAAAAAGAGATAACATTGATTTGTACTTTTTTATTTATTGTAAAAAATGTGTTTTGTTTTAATCGTTTTTTATTAAACTTTACTGATTGTGGATATATACTAATATGCACTGTTTTTACTAATCCCAAAATTAGGATTTTTAGACAAATATTAAAGTTACTCCTCCACCATTCATCATTGCTTCCGTCGGAAATTCGAACGTCAATAAAGCCCTTAGTGAAAATTTGGAATTCATACTTTTTTACACAACTTAATGTTATTTGCAAGAATAAATATCTTTCCAGCTCTCTCGTTTCCCCTCGCTGTGTACTAAATAATTGGTTGTAACTTATTTTCAAGACGCGAAAGTTTGTTTTGAAAACGACCTACATATAACCTAAGTGTTAAAAAGTCGAGTGAGTATGGTCACGCACAATGTAAACCTAATTACCTTTGACTTGGAAGGGTAGCCTGCTCTAGTAACTGGCTGCCTAAGTCATTAACATGTGTTTAATTACATATAACACAACTTTATTAAACTTTATGGTCTAAACTGTTCTATGTACGGCGAACTTGTATTATCACACTAGAAAGAACACGTAAAAATCATTTAAAAAATGTATTTGATACGCAAAAGAAAATTCAAAATAAGTTACTGTATTAAGTTTATTGTGTTATAGATCTACAGTAATGTAGTCTACATATTGTTGCGATTTTTCGTACTAAAATGAAACTATTTTGGGATTATGTAAAAATATAAATATAGAACATTATTCTACGAATTTTATTTTTTCTTTCACGACCTTATAGCTTGTTTGGTTCCCCAAAATCGATCAATACGTAAAATACCATAAAAATACTTGCTTAAAATCCACTAGGGCGGTCTATCGTTGGTCAGCTTCTGTTACAAGGCCGACGGCTGGGAACAAGTCGAAGTGCAAATTTACAAAGCGATTTTTTCCGCTGCGGGCGGAACGAAGACGCGCTTGAGCGGGGGTTGGAACCTGAGTTACAATAAAATTCTACTAATACATTTTGTGTACGTGGGCAGCTATTCAACGTCTTCGTGGGAAGACCAATTTCCCAAATAGTTGATTGAAACCCTAAATCTTATTAATTTTGGAGATTCACTCAACTCACGTCAGCGGTTCTGCTGCGTGATCAAATTATTTTAACCGCAACAATGCTTACGTGATTCAAAGCATTTTCATAAGACGTCAATAAACATTTCGATTTTGTTGAAAATAAGGTAACCAAATTTCTATTTGAGGTCTCTTACAAGTCCCCAAAAGTAAAAAAAAATTGAATTTGTATGATCTGTTAGACAGCCTGATTTAGTAAGTAGTTTTTCAATTTTCTGATTTGATCTTTTAAATTTAATCAAAATCAATATTGTAAATGTAAACTATTCTTAAATTTTCTTTTCAATTATAACTAAGGACAAATCAATTTAAATCTTTTCTTTAAGGGCATGTGATTTTGCATATCAATTTGCAAGTAATTAATAAACTTAACTGTTTGTTATATGAATTGTATTTATTGTATTTCCTGTAAATAGCTAACTCAGGTGTTCAATATCAACTTTAAATAAGGTAAGGTTACAGATCTTTTGCTGCACTTGGTAAACTTTTAATTCTTATAAAATTGTATGTACCATCTTAATCTTAGCCCAGCACGTATTCCAAATTAATTGCCGTCATTATTCTTTAAAGGTGGTACAAAAGTTAGGACGCTAAGCAATCACAGTGTTATGACTATTTCAATGACGACTGCACTTTAGGGTGAATGGATTGTTTGTATGGTTACTGTTAACATATATGTGCTTATCTGATCCGTATGTGTCACTGTTGTTCTTCCACATGTTGATGTTTTGATTCATGAATCAGTACTCTGTAGTTTGTTTATATTTCGATGTATATAATCAGCTCAGGCTTAGAGTGAATCACTACAGTGTTATTTATTAAATGCGACGAGGTAGACTGATTTCATGCTCTCAACGGTCAAAATTATAAATTGTATTAAAGGGTGATGTACAGTAGTACCAGAACGGTCTCTTAACTCTGGAGGGGGCGCGCGTCGGTCTTTTACTAAATAATTGAAATATCTATACATAAACTGCGTAGAGCTTCCTCCTCCCCCCACATACCTGCTAACAGACCCTTCTACTACATATTCCTATGCTTGTGCTATTTCCTCTCCTCCAAAGTTTGCTTGTGGTTCTCATTTCTTTCGCCCCTGGTCTGAATGTTCTGGCGCGCCTCCTTATGTTACTCATTTTAACTAAGCGTGTAGTTATATTACTGTGTGTATATATATATATAGTGTTTTGCATAGGAATGAATAGTTAACGAGGCCATTGAAAGATATATATTAGGATATATTATGTGAAGGAGGTAGGTTAGTTTCAACCACCCTAAGACTTCTAGACATTTTTATTAAAACCCCACCCTAAGACTTCTAGACATTTTTATTGAAACCCCACCCTAAGACTTCTAGACATTTTTATTGAAACCCGGACGAAAAGACCGGGCGCACCCCCTCCAGGGTTAATAATTTTTTTGGCAAAATTAAAAGTTTTTTTGGATCTACACTTATCATATACATTTTTAGTATTTTTTGTATGAAAACATGCTAATGTTAATTTTGTATATTTATTTTTAAAAAATATGTAAATAATAAATGATTTCACTGTTTTTTTTTTACGTTTTATTATGACCCGGTCTAAAAGACAGTGCGAGCCTTCTCACGTATTATTTTTAACGCGCCCTCTCCAGAGTTAAGCGCACCATACACGATCCGGCCGGCCTGTCAGTCGTGCAGGACGAAAACACCGGTCGAAGGCTGCTGGAAAGTGAGTGGCATCGGCTGGCCTGTTAGTTCGGTAAAACTCGTTTGATCGTCAGTGCGGCCGGAACAGTCCAACCGGTGCGTGAGTGGCGTAAAGCCAGAGTCAGTTCGGGTGTCAGTTAACCATACTCGAGACCGTTACTTTTGAAAACAATTATTTGTATTGTTCATTTATGCAAGGAGTGTATGTTCATCTAGATAATATTCTTTACTGTCCAAATTTTACTTGTAATAACATTTTCAAACTTTACTCGTGTATTTTTTAACTGGTTAAAAAAACCTTTATTGTACACTTTTTTTACCTTTAAGTGATGATTACGAAAGACCTGGTAAGTTGCATCACAGGTTTCTGGAATAATTCTTCCAAGTGCCGAATAATTTTACGATGAAATGATCGTAGAAAACTTGAGATCTTTAAAACTTCTTCAAAGAAGTAGCCAAGTATCTCAACGTGGCCGTCAATCTCTCATGAGGGATATGGCGTTTCTCATAACCGGGTTCTGCTTTTTTTTTATTAATGGAGTAACCATTGAAAATAGTAGCAAATATATTTCCTCGACTATTTTCATATAGTTATGCCAGTCTTTAAGAGCCGTGAGTAAAGGTGTTTCTTTTCAACAATCACTCTTTACATCAAACTTTAGATTTTTTTAGACTCAAGTACCGCTATAATCGCGAGTGCATCAACGTCTTCAAGTGGCATTTTCACTGCTTGCTGGGCAGATTTCAAGTTCAATAACGTGCGTGTATAGGCATCCGGATCGTAGGTGGGGTCTTCAGTTCGATGAAGCTTCCGGCAGGACTGACATGCCGGCCGGATCGTGTATGGCCAGTTTTACATCCCTCTGTGATCTTATGCATTTTGTAGATAAGTTCACGAGAATTTTTTCATCAATATTTAAATTATGATTTTTGCAAACACAAACTATAAATTTACAATATTACTTAAAGTTACTGTACTTATTATCAATATGAAAATTATAATTCAGAGTTGAATTACTTGAAAACGGGAATTTTCAATACGACTTCTGTTTTCGACGGATTATGTGTCTAGTTTTTACTAAATCACACAGTAAGAAAAGAATAACAATTGTTAGTAGAATAACCAACATGTGTACCAAATTTGGACAGAATCGGACTTAAAAGGCGTCCTTAGTGTGTGAATACATATATATATCATTTTTAATGACACCCCAAAACGTGTTGTAGGGACCATGATCGGTGCTCTTTGATCACTCCAGACCTTAGTCTCAACATAACAATCACTGCAATAACTTATATCCTATGGAAATTCCCCAATAACCAGGACAATTTTATTCAATACCCGTTCCGGAATACCCGTTGTGAATTAGGTGCCGTTACAAATACTAGAGACCGATACATAGCCGATAAAAATTCCGATTTTTGTAACACGTTCAGCAAACCGAGACAAATAAATTTTTGAATTCGTGGAACGATCTCACTTATTCATCTTTTGTTATGCACGAGAGCAAAATAGTAATTTAATCTTATTAAACCTAGACTCCTACATTTTGTAGCAGTTGCTTTCATATATCATTACCTTTCTGTATTAGGATTACAGTCTTGGAACTATAATTTATAAGAACTTATAAACTCAGCTATTAAACATCTTTATTGTAGTTTTGTAATCAGATTTACTATGTAATATAAAATTTGTCCTGAATTGCATATTTACTTCCGCATTTAAAGCGCACATAGGTTATTACATTCTGTATGGTAAGCTATAGAATAGGAGTGGCCCTTTGGAGAAATTGTATAGTATATAATAATAATTAAACTGTTTTTTTTTTTAATATCATTTTGTTTCCTTCTCTTGTTTTATGAGAGATAGGCAGTAATGATTTCTATACGAAAATCCGTTGATAAATTTAGTTGACAAAGCTTTTTGAATAACAAAATGAATTTAAATTGCTAAATACTATTTCAAATTTCATAGATCTTAATGTAAAAAATAAGCTCATACTTAGTAACTTTGAGATTTACTTACCACGCAATGAATAAAATTTACAAGCAAATGCTTATTCTTCTTGTCCTTCTTTCTGTTACCTAAGTCTATGGATTTGCTTTGATTCTAATAAAATTTAGCAAATCCTAGCTCTTACTAGAATATTCTTAAAAACTGTTAATCTTGCCATTCTTGGCGACTAGTTTAAGTTACATTATTTATGGATGCTTCTATTATTCTTACGAAAAAATTAAGTTGACTTAATACGTAATAATCCTATTTGTTAATTGTATCATTTAATGAAAATAACTTTTAATAATAATTGAGAAACAATTTTTTAAGAAGGTTGTACAGGAACTGTAAGAATATAATATTGTTCTGCCGTTTAACCAATTAATATTACTCCAACGTATGTAGATAATTGTTAATTATATTGAGTCTTAATTTAAGTAACACCAGTATAATATATATTATATATAGTGTACTACTACAATAGTTTTTGTTGTTATACTCTATAGTCTGTATGAAGTAACCTGTCCTCTGGATCCCTCGGCTGGTATTCTTCTTATTAGCGAATTTCCATAGTAAAAATGAGCTATTGCAGTGGCCCTTATGGTGAGACCCAAGGTCGGGAGTAGCAAATGAGCACCGATCATGGTCCTCAGAACAATTTTGGGGTGTCATTAAAATTCATATATATATATGTATATATATATGTATATATATATATATATATATATATATATATATGTATATATGTGTTCGCACTCTAGCGGCCGCATTTTAAGTCCGATTTGGTCCAAATTTGGTACACGTGTTGGTTGTGTAAGTGGCTCGGACGAGTTCGTTAGCCAAAAAAATCCAACAACCGGAAGTAAGTTTTTTGACCGGAAGTAACTATTTTTTGAGATTTTTACTAAGAGAATGAATTTTTTTTAGAGTTTTTTCTAAAAATATACATGTAAGATGTTATTCTGCACATTTTGTTTTTTTACGCGACCTTATAGCTCGCTTGGTTCCCCCAAAATCGATCAAAACGTGAAATACCATAGAAGTACCCGGTTCAAAGAAAATGTGGTGGATTCTAGCTTGGGGCGGGCGTGCGAAGCACGCAATGCTTTGTGTGTTGAAAATACCCCTAATACGAGGTTTGGCGTGCGAAGCACGCAATGCATTGTGTATTGAAGACAATCCCAATATGTGGAATGGCGTGCGAAGCACGCAATGCTTTGTGTATTGAAGACAACCCCAATATGTGGAATGGCGTGCGAAGCACGCAATGCATTGTGTATTGCAGACAATCCCAATATGTGGAATGGCGTGCGAAGCACGCAATGCTTTCTGTATTGAAGACAAGCCCAATATGCGGAATGCCGTGCGAAGCACGCAATGCTTTGTGTATTGAAGACAATCCCAATATGTGAAATGGCGTGCGAAGCACGCAATGCATTGTGTATTGAAGACAATCCCAATATGTGGAATGGCGTGCGAAGCACGCAATGCTTTGTGGGATGGCGTGCGAACAATTTTGCAGCTATTCAGCACCGTCGTGAATAGACCTATTTCCCAAATTGTTGGTCGAAACCCTAAAATATCGGTCTATAAACTTAATTTTGGAAATTTGCTCAACTCACGTCAGCGGTTCAGCTGCGTGGTCGAATTATTTTTCATGTACTTTTCAAATATTCGACGGAAATTTGCAAATTATGATCATGAAAGGAAAGTTAATTTCCTAGTGAGGATTCAGAAACGAGACACATTAAGGAATCAGCTGCGGGCGGAAGCGAGGGCTGGGGTTTGACCCGGGCCAGCCTCAGGTAACCCAGGGATCCAGAGGACAGGTTACTTCATACAGACTATAGTTATAATTTAGTTGTATCTCAAATGTCACTGAGGATGATGACTTTGTCGTTGAAACGCGTTTGATGATTAAACGTATGTGTCTGACAATTAGTGTATTGTTATCACTTATATTAGTTTAGTATATTTGTGTTGTACTTATAAGTGTAACAGATTGTCATTTGTCCTACGGCTTAACCCGTTTATAGTTTATTTGGTAATACCTCTGAAATGGACATTGTGCTTCCTCATTTCGTAAGTTGTGTTAAAAAGTATACACTTCTTCCGTGTGGTCTTAAGCACAAAATATATATATTTTGTTGTAGGTTAAAACCGTATTGATGAATATTTCACGTAGATTTGAACTGGGTACTTTAATGATAATTTACGTTTTAATCGATTTTGGGGGAACCAAGCGAGCTATAAGGTCGTCTAAAAAAACGAGGTGTGCAGAATAATATTCTACATTAATTTTTATAACTGAAACCCTAAAAATAGTTACGTCCTGTCAAAAAACGTGCTTCCGGCTGTTGGATATTTTTGGCTAACGAACTCGTCCGAGTGACTTTGACAACCGACGTGTGCATCAAAACGTGTTCTGTGGATCATGATCGGTGCTCATTGACTTCTCCCAACCTTAGGTCTCACCATAAGGGGTCACTGCAATAGCTCATCTTTCCTATGGAAGTTCGCTAAAAATCTACTATTTTACATCAAAATTTAGAAAACGTTTATATATAGCACATACGAATAATATTCAAAGTAAAGTAGCGATTACAGCATCTATATTGTTTATACTTAGAACACGTATGTTTTATTTTTAAAATGTATTATAACATATATTGACTGCAACACAAATAACTAAATGTAATAGCATGGTACAAAACCACTAGATATATCCTGTTAAAAATGGTAAATGTAAGCCCTATTACCGACAATGTATACTTAGTGAAATGAGGTATTTCTCAGTAATTAGATTGGGATTAGTCGGGAGTTGAGTCTGCCACATGTGATAAGCCTTCTATAAGCAGTAAGCATATTCTACGTCTCCAGTGCCGTCTAGATCACACGTTCCCCTCCGTTACCATGGAGACAGACACTGCTACCAACACCGTAGACGCAAATAAGTCCCACAGTTTTCATTCAAGTAAATCACAATTTCTCTTGTAAGCGTCTCTAATAAGAAAAAAGTGGAGTTTTCTTTGCAATTCCACTGTTGCTCGTTTTGTTTGATCACAGAGGGAAGATGTTTGAAATAGAATACGGAATTTATTGATTCATTTTGAGTCATAATTATCTGGCAAACATTGCGTTTAAACTGTATTGTATATAATTCAGTTTTTATGTCTTTTATTTGAATTACGAAGGCGCAATTCTGTCGCGGTACTGTAATAAGGACAAAATTAAATTTTGATAGATTTTCTTAGCATTTAAGGTTTCAGAGTTTTCGTTGTAACGCCTGTCGAGTTCTACTGTTTTGGTATTCTAGAATAATTTTGATATTCTACAAAAGCGCTTTTTAAGTTTACACTTCTATCGAGACATTGACTTGGTAACTAGGAATAATGATATCAAATTTGTACCTAATTAGCGAATTACTATAACAAAGATGAGCGATTGCAGTGATTTTTATGGTGATACCTGAGGTCGTGAGTGATAAATAAGCAGCGATCGTGGACCCCAGAACAAGTTTTGGTGTGTCATTAAAATTTGTTTGTACATACAGTACAGTAAAGTACATTTATCGGGTGCCCGAAAATTCCCACCCGCCCTTTTAACTTTGGAACAAGTAGAAATAAATAAATGAGCTTCGGAATATCTTTATATAACAAAGGGAGATGATTTTTGGTGGAATCGAACATTTCATCCCTTACCCCAAAATGGGGGGTTGAGGGGGTAATTCAAAAATCTTAAATACAAACCCCCATCAAGTGATACCTCATTTTAAATTGCTTGATAAATGAAGAAGAATGGCACAAATTAGAGGAGTCTGTCTGACCCTATCAAAAATGGCGGCCAGTCAAATTTGAAAGCATCTTATTAACAGAGAGTTTTAATTATAGGTACAATACTTTTCGTTGGTAATAAAGCTAAAGACTTACCTTAATTCTAAATTTAGATTAAATGTTCAAAATCATTGGATGCTATTATCACTGGAATGTTATCAGTAGTTGTGCTTTCAACGTAGAAGACTATTACCTGCTGTATCTAGAAACTGCAAGTTTATTCGTTCCTTTTAAGCTTATGCCGAATTGTGTAAATATTTTGTTTAGTACTGTATTTGACCCTCTGATTTTATTAAATAACACGCAAAGAACCATTATTACCTTTCCACTGGAACATAGTGTTTGTAACGTAATTAAAATAGTGTTAACATAGGACATTTAAAATTTGACTGGCTGCCATTTTCGATAGGGTTAAGATAGAGACCACTAATTTTTGCCATTCTTCTTCATTTAAAAAGCCCTTTAAAATGATGGGGGTTTGTGTTTAAGATTTTTGAATTACATTCTCAACCCCCTCCCTCCCCGATTTTGGGTTAAGTGGTAAAATGGTCGGTTACAACAAAATTCATCTCCCTTTGTCATATGAAGATACCCCGAAGTTCATTTATTTATTTCTACTTGTTCCAAAGTTCAGGGGGGGCTTTTTGGGAGCCCTTAATATAAGTATGTGTTCGTTCTCTAACGGACGAATTTTACGTCTGATTTGATACACACGTTGGTTGCCTAAGTCCCTCAGACGAGATCGTTAGCCAAACAAACCCAACAATCGAAAACACTTTTTTTACAGGAAGTTTTTTTTTAGATTTTTCGTCCTAGAATGACACTTTTTCTGGTTTTGAAAAAGAAATAAATATTGGAGATTATTCTGCACATTTTGTTTTTTGTACACGACCTTATAGTCCTTCAGGTTCTCTCAAAATCGATTAAGTCAGCTGATCCGAGGCCGACGGCCGGGATGCAAACTTGCGAAGCGAGTCTATGTGAACGGAAGAAGCAGCGCTTGAGCGGGGGATTGGAGGCTCGTGCAACAAATTCTACTAATATTTTTCGTATACGTAGGCAGCTGTCCCCAAAAATTTCCCAAATGGTTGGTAGAAACCCTGGAACATATTTAAGCTTAAGTTTGGAAATTTGTAACTTATTAGCGAATTTCCATAACAAAGATCAGCTCTTGCAGTGACTGTTATGGTGATTTCTGAGGTCGGGAGTAGTCAATGATTACCGATCGTAGTGTACAGAACAAGTTTTGGAGTGTACATTCGAATTTGTTTATGTATATGTGTGTGTCCGCTCTCTAACGGCCGCATTTTAGGTCTGATTTGGTCCAAATTTTGAAAACACGTTGTTCTTCTAAGTCGCTCGGACAAGTTTGTTGGCCAAAAATATAGAGATTTGTGTGCACATTTTGTTACTTTACTTGACTTTATAGCCCGTCTTAGATCTAAGCGTAAAAGTACCTGGTGCAAATACTTGTGGGGATTTTACCGAGGGGCAGCTTCTGATTTGAGGCCGCCGGCCGGGATTGCAACTCGCGAACCTAGTTTGTCTGCTTCGAGAGATAAGGTAGAGTTGCAACTCGCAAAGCGCAGTCCATAATCCGAGGGCGCAAGGTCGAAGTGCAAACAAATTTTACCAATATATTTCGTGCTCGCAGAGATATTCAGTTCCTTCGTGAGGAGAACAATTTACCATAGTTGGTTGAAACCCTAAAACATATAAACTTAATTTTGGAAATTCGCTCAACTGACGTCAGCGGTTCAGCTGCGTGATCGAATTATTTTACCCTTCGGCTACTTTAAGTGGTTTGACGCAAGTTTGATTATACGAAACTACCTTTCACACCGTCTAATAAAGTGAAGTCATCATTTGGTATGATTCCAATTTTCAGGAAGTTCTTCGGATATACTCGCCTCGAGGAAGACTATCTATTTCTATAAAACAACCTTGGGACGTACTCTTTGCGGAATCTCTTACAATAGCTGGAAGAATGCTGCGTATAACGTATGGAATTTCACGGCCGTCAAGTGTTGCTACATGTATACTGCATGTCGTGCCGTCAAACTAATTTGTCCGGAGTTAGGAAATATCCTGACTGGCTGTGCTGTCTTGCGATGTACTGCGGATGTGGTCAAGTGGCTGAAATACAAATGTCAAGTGTCTTCGCAAACTGGGTAGATGATCACGCCGGCAAATGTTTTAAAACACTAAATTGAAGTTTGATTTATCCAATAGAGAAACTAGCCCCGTAAGTATCCTGATTGGGTGACGTAACTTATACAATGTGGCTGGTGAAAAGTGTTTAAAAAAATGTTTTGTCATAAACTACTTGGTACAAGTGACAACATAGTGCATATTATTTTGTTTTACACAATGCTCTTGGATTAATATATTGCAAGATTTCTTTCAAAAATCGGTAGGCCTACTTGTTCACGTAAAATTGAAATTTGTATGCTTGTTTTGTCAAGTTTAACGCCATTTTCATAATCTACATACAATTTCCAACAAGAATAACATAAAATAATCGATATGTATAGTATTTTTCAATATTAAAAGTTATCAGTGAAAGTTGAAATTTTTAGTTACTGTATTAAGGCTCGTCTCCCTAAATTCAAAACGGCGAAGTTGACAACCAATTTTTATGTTAAAATAACCTAACCATACCTTCACTTTTAAGCATATTTTTGTGTTATTTTCGTCAAAAAACGAAAACTGTATTTTTTATCTTAAAGTAAAACTAGGGGCTCTGCCCCTGGACGCTCCGCGTCCCAACCCCGGCTCGGCCTTCGGCCTCAGATGGCTGCTTCGCTTCGCTCGCAGGTGGAAAATTTGATAAAGAATCTCGTTAATCTTTGGCTCGTTTGTACATAGGTGACCGAGCATAAATCAGGTGTTTTATTTGGCAGGTGACTCAAACTCATTAAACATTATCTCCATAAGATTAACATGGGAAATTTGAAGGATTGTATACCGGAGCTCTTTCTCGGGTGAATAGCGGCTGAACGGATGATAATATATAAGACTTGACATATCTGTGAATGATTATGTTCAGTTTTTGATCCAAATTAGCGGTTTTATATATAATAGGTTTGTAACAACCAATGTTTGAATTGAATTAAAATATAGTTAGCATTTTTTGTTGATTTTTGTTTGTGTTTGTTTTTAGTTTGTCAATGTAACCTCAAAAAGGTAATACTCTTCAAATTTTATAAGTAATGTTGCTATAGTAATGAAAGTAAACAAACATGATGTGTTTCTAAGTTTTTTATACGAACAGCTGTTTTTGTGCCCCTGATAAAATCAATAGAAATCTTTCTTCCATAAGATTAACATTGAAACTTTGAGGGCCACTGGGGCGTAACCCTAATGTCCTAGGACTTCGGTAAATGGCCTAAAACCTTCCCAGGGTTAACTTGTGTTACTATGCAAAATTTCAAAGCAATCGGATGGACGGTATACGAACGCAAAGTGGACAAAGAACCAAAAAAAAACCCCATAAGGAATACACAGCAGAAATTTGCATTTGATTATAACGTTTGTAAGGCGAAAGATACATGATTTGTAATGCTTGATGACATATCTGTGAATGATTACCTGCAATTAAAAAAAAAAATAAGGAAATTGGCCGGATAGAATGGCCGTACTGACTGCCACAAGTTTTCATAAATTCTTTTAATATATAGATATATTGTAGGTGTTGTTTCCTAAGGTTTTTTTGCAATATATCTTTTTGCAACTGAGTAAAAAATTTATAAAGTTTACTATTTTCTACTATTTATATCATACGTTTATGAAAAGAATAAAACGGTTTTTGAAAATGTATTCAGCAATCAACATCCGCATATGACAGTACTTCAAAATGAAACCAAATTTTTAAATTTATTCCACGAATTAACGGAAAAAATTACTTATTCTGTAGCATTGCTCTTATGGGAATCAGATTCAATATGGCGAACAGGGTATCCTCCTTTTAAGGAAGTTTTCAATGACATTTGACTCCTCCTAAATTACACCACAGGAGAGACACAAACCATGTTATATTCTAAATTTTTGAACAATAACTACACATTTCAACTTTCATTGATAACTTTCAATATTGAACATTACTATATATAGATTACTAGTGGACCCGGCAATGCTTCGCTATTGCTTAATTTGAAACTTTGAAAGCCTGTAATTGACCCTGAATAATTTTCTAAATGGTTTCTTAACAGACATCGTTGGCTGTGGTTCGGATTCCACGTGTAAAACTGTAGGTCCCGTCTTCATTAGCCTTAAGTGCAAAACAGTAGGACGTTAAACACAAAAAAAAAAAAAAAAAAAAAAAAAAAATTGAAAGCCTGTAATTCATATCCCGTGTAATTCAACATCCTGTAATTCGTATCCCGTGTAATTCAACATAGGCCTAATTATTGTTACACATAATTAATAAAACAACTGATTTGAATCAAAAGTTTAATACAATTTTAGGTTAGGCCTTTAAAACCTATGAAATATAATAATTCAAACATCTAATATTACAATTTAACATTATTTTATTGTTACACATTATAAATAAAACAGCTTATTTGGACCAAAGGTTTAACACAATTTTAGGTTAGGCCTATTATTATAAAATCAACACACTTTATTTGAAAGAGTTTGGAATTATCACCATAGTAACCAGAATAACACATTAATAAATACGAATCAGCTGTTTCATCTGTTATATGGCTGCTTATGGGAGGGATGAATTTTCGCATTTTCTACCCTTTAAATTCAAAATTTTGCAAAATCCTTTCTTAGTACGCCTCTACATTATTGGACGGAGGTACCTTCCAAATTTCAAGTCTCTAGCTTTAATAGAATCAGCTCTGCGTTGATCGTCAGTCAGGACATTGCATTTTATATAAGAGATTTAACGTCATTCTTGTTAGAAATTTTATGTAGATTCTGAAAATGACTTTAAGAAACATGCAAAGTCAAGAAATTTTAGTTTTACGTGTATAAGTACCGATTTAAAAAATATGCTTTTTTTGTCGGTCATGAATTCGCCGACAATCGTATTTTATGAGTGTTAATATTAGTTTAGAATATAAATTGCTATAAATAAGGTGTACAGTTCTCCAAACGGCACACTCCTGAAAGGAGTCGAGGCTGAAATAAGACAAATTCATGGTACCATTAGTTCAAATTTATTAAATAAGGAATATTATTCCACGAATAGTATTTCTTGCGAGAACATCCACTTTCTCACACCCTGGAAGGTAGGGCTAGCCGAAAGGGTTAAAATTCTCTTGCTTAGATTAAAATAATAACTAAGGGTGAGGGTGAGGGTGGTTGGTTAATCCAATAACATGGTAGTAAAAGAAATAATATGCACTATGCTGTCACTGTTAGTTTATCACCAAAATGTTTTTAGCACTTAAAACCAGCCACCCTGTAAACAATATATCAACAAAGTATCAGCACGGCTGGGTTTCTCAACTTAGAGAAATGTTTAACCTGTAATTTTGAAGGATTATCAGTTTTGACAAACTTGGTGATAATATCAACAATTTTTCCAATATGACGGCCAACTTTAAATTTTTTTAATCAAAACCTCCATTTTGAATGGTCCAATTTTCGGATCGCTTTCCATTTTTTGTATAAACTTGACCATTTTCGTGTAAATTGATCTAAGAGTACATTTTAGGTAATTTCCCCCAAATATTGTATAAGTCTTATTTGATTAAATGAAAGCTTTCTTCGAATTCCTAAACAGCTGTCCCTCTTGCTCATTAACATCTGAATTTAAAACATTTTAGAAATATAGGAAAAAATGTATCTTCACTGAAGAACAACTCTTGAATTTTGACTGAATTTCATTCTTAACTAAAGAAAATTATTATAAATCTTTGCTTACCTTGAGATTCTGTGTGAACGGTGGGAGTTATTTGCTAGTTGTGATAAATTTAAATTGCATTATTATTCTAGTTAAGTTTAAACCGGGAAGTTTATTCAACGGAGATTCAGAGGAGCCTTGTGTTAGCCTATGGAGGGTGGCTATTAGTTTCAGTAGAGTAGGTGCAGTAGCGTCAACCGACAAATTATCTTCTCTCAACGCCGCACTATATACTATCCATGTGTTAGTAGATTAGTTTCTTTTCTGGTCTCGGTTTCAGCACCCGGTCTTGAGTATCCGTCTCCTTCGGTTCCACTCAATTAAACATTCCTACACGCAAACCCAGGCTTGCCAACAAAATAACAGGACAAACCTACCGCGTGAGAAGCTAAACACCTTGTAGACAGCTGACATATACGAACGGATCGGGGCAAAATTATACACTAGGCGAGCAAAAACTATAGCTACCGGTATCTCGCTGTTATACTTCATACGATTTCGTGGTACAGTGTTTTAGTTGTGCTATCGAAATGCAGATATTTGTAGAATGATTCAGGAAAGAATAATATGAACTGCGTAGGTCAGACAATAACGAAGTGGCTTTTAGCGAATTTCGATAGGAAATATGAGCTATTGCAGTGATTCTAGTGCTTAGAACTAAGGTCAGGAGTGGTCATGAGCACCGATCGTGGTCCCCAGAAGACGTTTTGGGGTGTCGCTATGTATGTGACCACACTCTTAAGTACGATTTGGTCCAAATTTTTTACAAACGTTGGTTTTCTAAGTAGCTCGGACGAATTCGTTAACCAAAAACAGGAAGCACTTTTTGGAACGAAGTTCATTTAACGCGGGTTGCAATAGAAGTTAACAAATAGAAAATGTAATGCGTAACGACAAAAGTGTTATTAATTGCAATGACAATGACAAATACAAAATCCGAGTAACGAAAAAAGCGTTGCCAAATTGGTTGCTATGGCAATGAATGTGAATACATTCAAGAAACATGTGTTTTGGTTCATCAATTTAAATTAAGGGACGATCGGTTCCTACGACGTAGTTTAGATATTATCGTCAAGCGCTGAAATTTTAGGTTAGGCCTAGAAAGTAATTTTAGGTCTAGGCCTAACCTAAAATGATTGTATATATGTTGCCGTTAAGACAGGTAAAATAAATTAAACATAAACACAATAATTTTAGGTTAGGCCTAGACGGATGAACCAACATTGTAAGTTAATTGAATGTATTTACAATTAATGAACATTTAACTGTGTTTACCATTTTAGCTTTGATGTTATAATTAATTCTACACCTTTATTATAATAACATTAAACGTATGGAAACAGTAAATATTTGTATAGGAAACAATCTAATAATAAACGGAAATTGAAAGATTAAAATTATGTGTGTATGTTGCCGTTAAGGCTGGTAAAAGAATTGAAGAAAAGGCGTGATGAACTTCGTTCCTTTACTTTTTTACTTTTTACTGGAATTGAGATTTTCCTTACTAGAATAAAACGTGTGTGTGATTTTATATAAAAATAAATATAAGACATTATTCTGCACATTTTGTTTTTTCACACGACCTTATAGCCCGTCTGGTTCCCCCAAAATCGACCAATACGTATAAGTACCCGATTCAAATACTCGTGGGGATTTAAGCGAGAGGCAGCTTCTGATCCGAGACCACCGGTCGTAATGCCAACTCGCGAAGCCAACCGATTATGTAGGTTGCATAGTTGTGGAGTTATAACACAAAATTGTCTGTTTGTCTTAAACTTTTTTGTTTACCGACTTTTTAAACAGCTGTAGATTTTCAACGTTAGGTTTTAGGGGCCATCTGAGACCATCTCGATTGGAAATTTAATTCTCTACAACTGTCATATTTGAAATTTTTTTGCTTCAAGGTATTTTCGGCCATTATTGCACGTGGACGAATTTACGAGTACAGCTAGTAGTAATTTTCCAAAATGGTGCAAACATTTGGACAGCAATTTGCACAGCTATATTGCATGTCTGTTTAAAGCAATATGTTTTTATATCAACAAATTTCATGGTAAAGTATTTGTTTTTATTTATTTCAATATTATGGTCACATTTTATTGCTGTCGTTATCCTTTTCCTAGAAAATCGTCTGTGAGCAACAGATAGACAATTATATAATCCTATAAACTCAGTACGTAGGCTGCAATAAATGTAGATTTTACATTATTATGTGACCTAATCGTAAATTGTGCTCTGTTGCAACCTTATACATTTTTGCCTGTATAATGTTTTCAAAAGCAGAAATAAAGTCTTTCACTCGCACAACACAATACAAAAACATGATTTTCACATGACGTCAAGAAGAATAAAACTCGTTTGAAACAGCCCATACGCCAGAGGTTGAATATTCTTTAACTTGCTCCCATGTGAGTTTAAAAAAAACTCGCAGGATAAATGTTCTAGGTATAGGCTAAAATATTGGCTTATAGATAAATGCGAAACTTGTTTTGTTTCCAAGTCACTATCGAATAAAATAAAAAATTTTGTCCGCCTATGTGACTTTATCAATTAAAAGTATTTAACTAGTATATTTCTTTGACGCGTTTTGGAAATTAATTCCATCCTCAGAAAATCGCGCTAAATTGAGGTGGTTAGTCCATTAAAACAATACAGAGTCAACATAACACACGCGCACGATAGCATAATATTTTAATGCGTCACCCCGCATATGACAACTCTTTGGCGAGTTTCTGAGGATATGGAATGAATTTCCGAAAAGCTTAAACAAATATATAAATAAGTTAACATTTAAGTTTATAAGGAGATCAAATAACTGGTTTGATTGAAAGTTTTGTTTATCGTTTAAAATGTCCGTCGGTGTATTAATCCCGTGAGTGTATATTTCATATTGTTCCTGTACATCCATATATTTGCCTTTTTGACAGAATGTAGCACTTACATGTTCGTCTGTATGTCAGTGTATGTATATGGTCGAAGTCAATCAGGTGCTCAGCGAAAGTTGATTTCATCACTGTGTTGCGTTTTTTTTGGAATTGGGGATATGTTCCTTAAACCTCTGCTGCAAAGACCTTCCTGTCTGACCAATATAAAATTTATTGCAACTACCACAATTCAGTTTGTAGATCCCACTTTTAGTGTAGTTATTGGATTTTGTTGATTTTGGTTTACGTATTTTTCCGAGGCTATTGTACGTTCTATAGGCTATGTTTATTCCATGGTCGTTCAAGGTTTTCCGGGCTATTTTATCAGTATATTGATTATATGGTATTACTGCATATTTGTTTTTATTCACATATTTGTTTTTATGTTTGGTTAATTTCTTTTTCTCTGGTTTTCTTATTATATTGTCAATTAGTTCAACTTCATAGCCATTAATTTTAATTTAAATTCTCCAGTAGGGTGAAGAATAGTAAAAAAAAAAAAAAATTGAACTATAATCCAACCCTATGTTTACGGCTTATGGATGTATGCAATATGAACCATTAACGATTTATATTGACAATAAAACTGTCTTTGCTATAAAACAGATATCAGAGAAATGTATTGAATACTAAAATAAACAGGTCTTTATTTGGTTGTGTAGTACGGAAAGGCCTTTGATCTACTTCTACTAAATACGTGATATAAATTATATATATAGAGATAGGTATCCCAAACATTTTATTTAATACCGATCATGGCATTAATAAACTGTATAAGGATAATAACATACAGTTAAGAATTCAAAAAACTGACTTATAAAGAACTAAGGCAATGAAGGCCATCAACCATAATGCGCAAGGTAATTGCATGACCTACCATTATATTTGAAATTTTTAACTCCTCCTCCCCTTCTTCTAAGCCCCAAACATCGAAGAGAGTAAGATATGTAAAAAATGTGTTGTTTTATGCAACACAAGAAATATATTAGCAACAAAGTTTTGTTAGGATATTTTCAGTGACAAAAATAATGAAGGGGTTAAAGGGACATTATGAACACTCTGTATAAACAATACCAAAGCAATACACACAATAATTCGGAAAAATAATATGACAGAATATAAAATTGTGAAGTTTTATTTCATCTATTTTACAGAACAAGTCCAAAATGTGTGTGGCCATAGTCAACAAATACAATAACCAAAACAACAAAGATATCACGTAATGAAATTTGAATACATTGGGACATTTATCCTGCGAGTTTTTTTTAAACTCACATGGGAGAATGTTGAAGAATATAACTTTTGACGTATGAACTGTTTCCTATGAGTTTTATTCTTCTTTGCGTCATGTGAAAATCATGTTTTTGTATCGTTGTACGAGTGAAAGACTTTATTTCTGCTTATAATTTTTGTTCAGGCAAAAATGTATAAGTCTGCAGCAGAGCGCAATTGCGGAAAGGTCACAATGGTAATGTTAAATCTACATTTATTGCAGTCAACGTACTGAAATTATATGATTATTAAATTGTCTATCTGTCCCTCACAGACAATTTTCTCCGAAATGGATAACGAACAGCAATAAAATTTGGCCATAATATTATAATAAATATAAAAACAAATACTTTACCGTACAATTTTGGGGCGTAATGATGATACTCCAATAATAAAATATTTCGTTAAAAAGACTGGCAGTGCTAATTGGTTTGTTTGCGTTATTTCAGAAAATTACTACTAGTACCCGTAACTTCGTCCATGTGCAATAATGGCCGAACATACCTTAAAGCAAAACTATGACCAAAAACTATAAAACTATGAAAGTTCTTGGCGAAAAGAACCGACTAGCTATCATCGTATATTATTGGTCAAAACGTGATAAAAAGAATTTTAAAGAGACCTTAATGATACAGATATAGAAATAGAAACATTTTTGACGAAATCTAGTTATTAAACAATGTCGGTTAGAATAAGTAAGTTCAGTCGGTATTAGACAGAAAAGTGAATGAAATGTTAGATAGAGAGATGTTGAATGGGTTAGCAAACGCAAAGCAGAATGAAAATACCACGTTGAAAGAATGGATAGTAAGAATTAACCGAGATAAGTGACCAGCTGGAAGACGATACTTTGACGTCGGCGGGGTAATCTAGATCTAGATGTCGAGAAGAACAGGACATTGGCCTAACACAGGGGTTCTCAACCTTTTACATATTGTTTCTCTAGTGCTTGTTTTAAATCAAACATATACAGTGTCATTATCAGGGCATATCTTCTCTCCCGCTAGAAAATTGTTTCTCGTTGGATTTTGCTGCGCAATGTTACACAAAAGGAGTACCTTATAACATATCCGCATGTCGCCAGGCGGCAACGGTGGTCAAAATTGTTTACACAATGTTTTTAACAAAAAATGCAATAAACTTGTTGGTTAACATCGAGCGCAAGCAAGCCGATCCTGGGCTATACAGTTTATACTTTGCGTGAGTGCGAGAGAGACGCAACACTCGGGCGGCGACTGCGAAATGCGGAGCGCGCGTCTAATTAACAATTAAAAAACAAACCTTTAAACCGAAATATTATCCAATAACTATTCGGGATATTGTTAAGGGACGACTAAAGATTACCTACTTCAAAAACAGCAATTGTTTATATAGTTTTCGGACGTTGAAACTACGTTTTTCAGCCCTAAAATAATGTATATCTCGAGAATGACCAATTTTAGAGAAAAATTGCAACATCCTTTTTTAATTAGAATGGCCCTATTAAAAAATAGTTAGGTTTCAAAATAATCGAATTTTACAATTCGTTTAAAAAAAAGTTTACTCCTGGACGTTGCGGCTTCGGATTATGGACTGCGCTTTGCGAGTTTGCACCTCGACCTTGCGGCTTCGGATTATGGACTGCGCTTTGCGAGTTCGCACCTCGACCTTGCGGCTTCGGATTATGGACTGCGCTTTGCGAGTTTGCACCTCGACCTTGCGGCTTCGGATTATGGACTGCGCTTTGCGAGTTTGCACCTCGACCTTGCGGCTTCGGATTATGGACTGCGCTTTGCGAGTTTGCACCTCGACCTTGCGGTTTCGGATTATGGACTGCGCTTTGCGAGTTTGCACCTCGACCTTGCGGTTTCGGATTATGGACTGCGCTTTGCGAGTTTGCACCTCGACCTTGCGGCTTCGGATTATGGACTGCGCTTTGCGAGTTTGCACCTCGACCTTGCTGCTTCGGATCACAAGCTGCCCTCACGAGGATTTGAACCGGGTGCGTTTGTGGTATTTTACGTTTTTATCGCTTTCGTATGAAAGGTCGGGTTATAAGGTCGGAATAATCTCCTACATTGTGTTTTTTTAGATGAAACATTAAAAGGTTTCATTCTAGTATTAATAATCTCTAAAAAATGTAACTTCCTGTAAAAAAAAAAAACTCGACTGAGTGACTTAGTAAACCATTGTGTGTACCAAATTTGGCCCAAATCGTACGTAAAATGCGGCCGTTATAGTGCGAACACATATATAAATGTATAAAACATTTTTAATGACATCCGAAAACGTGTTCTGGGGACCATGATCGGTGCTCGTTACTACTACCGATGATTCGTTACTACTGTCTCACCAGAACATAAGAGTCTTTGCAGTAGATCATCTTTCTTATGGAAATTCGCTAATAAGAAGTGTATAATGGAATGGTAACATACAATAAAAGGTACTCTGCATTCCAAGCACTTTCAACAACGATGCCTGAATAATGAATTTTATTGTACTTTACAGTTTACTACCATATTAGGGGCCTACTCATAATAAATGCAAGATCCACTTCACATTGCGAGAATGATTGTGTAAATTGAAATAAACGCCTGACGGAAGGAAGTGTTTCATGTTTGCAAATCGTCTCTTGAATAGTTGTATAATTGCAGTTGTTAAGTTTCTGATCGCGTGATTTGTTCAGATGTGACTTGCTTTGCTTATTGCGTCACAATGAATGAGTCATGTACTAAACTGATATGATGGGTCAGCGTGTTGGAATCACTCTTCATTGATAACGGCCCGCCTTTGATGATTGAAAGTCGGGGATTTCAAAACGTGACACTACGTTACTCATTATGAGTTATAATTGATAAAACCTGGTCTATTAAAATAGATTTCTGTAATCTTGTCTTTAGTTTTTTACGCTAATAGGAAACAATATTAAAGCTAAGTATAAAGGTGTATACTTAAACTTTGTTTTTGGTTTAACGGTTTGATTACTTTGTTCAGTGATAAATAACCATTGAGCTTGACTTGTGAGAAAATAACTTGATAGAATAAAACTTTAACAAAAAACTTGAGGTTAGGTTAGTTATAGATTGGTTATTGCAGCTTGTTCATCACAGAAGAGGCGACATTGTCGTTGAAACGCGTTTGAGTTATTAAACGATTTAGTTGGGGGTACGATTTTGTGTTCCAGTTTTATTTTATCAAGTTTGTTTTTTTAGAACTTTTTATTGCTGACTAATTTTACGTTTTAGTTTAAGATATAGTTTGTCAATGTATTTAAGGCTCAGAAGACCCACCATCTTAAATTGCAACTCCTATAACGCAATGTTAAACGCGTAACAATTACTAGAGTAATAACGATCAGAAAATTCTTCTGAATATGTCATTTTGAAGGTTAGGACAGTCCGAATGTGGATATTATTTAGTTTTTAAATTTTGTTTTAACTAAATTTTTTCTTTGACTTAACTCAAAATCAAAGTTTGCGATTTTGTTCTTATTCATTAATGCAAATATCAAAAATGCAAAAAGCTCACCACCTTCGACGTTTAGTTACCTTTCAAATAAAAGACAAACAATCTGCCGACAAAAAAGACAAAGCACGTGCGCGCCGAATTTGTATTCCTACTGGAGTGTTTTGCCTGCCTGGTGGTTATCACATAAACTAACTTGTTGCTCGCGGAGGAATACTAAAGAAATGATACATCGTTATTATTGTGAGAGAAAGCTGTGTTTAATAACACATACATACATTGTATGCACATTTCAGTACGTTTACAGTCAGGGTGGTAACCCTCTAGTTTCCGACTTTATTAAGCTGCTCTATATTTGCTAGCGGAAGAATGCAACGTACACAATCTCAATGCTTTTAGTGTACAGCTCTGCCACTTGAAGAACTGCGGTCAACTCAGAAATATTGTTTCACTCCTGTCGAGCCTTAAGTTAACTTTGTTAATACTCATTTAAACAAAGAAATTACATATCGGAGTAGGTTTGATTATAGTTTGTATTTATTTTTGTTTTGTTTTTTTAATATATATATATTTGTGTTACTTTCATCTTTTAAATCAATATCCCCTTGCTGTTTTCTCATTGGTCGTTCCATGTTTAGACACACCACGACTAAGACACTGCTTATATAGGTAGGGGAACCTGGGGAGGCTTGACCATCATTTGAATTTCCCACTTTACAGATAAGTTATATTTTTTGTTAATGTCTCCAGCTGTTACAGAGTGTTAGTTGGCAACACTGATGAAGTTTCGAGGCAAACCTCACAGTTGATATTCAGCAGTGCTTTAAGAACATTTTTCATCATCTTTAACGTAAGTTTTACCTTGTTCTGTGTAATTCAATCTTGACTGTAAAACATTAGAACGATATGTAAAAAAATATAATGCAAGTGACACGAAAGATCAGGTAGAAATTACTCCTATTTACAATACAGGGCAAGTTTTCTCCAATGAGCTAGAGGTGCTACTAGAAAAATATTTAATATTATCCTCAAAATTACACTACGGACTTACCCCAAAGACAGCTCGGGATTTTTTTTTTAAATTTGGAGAAGCAAATAAAGTCAAAATGCCTCAAAATTGGTATAAATCAAAAACAGCCACTTATGATTGGCTTCGTGGCTTTAAGCATAGGCATGCCAAGTTATCTCTCCGGCAACCAGAGGCTACAAGCCTTGGTCGTTCAACTGCATTTAATAAGACTAATGTCACAGAGTTTTTTAATAGTTTAAAAGAAGTCATGGTTAAATATAAATTTGGTCCACAATCTATATACAATCTTGATGAAACTGGTGTCACAAATGTACATAAACCAGGTAAGGTTATAACAGAAAAGGGTGAAAAGCAAGTGTCTAAAGTTACTTCTGCAGAAAGAGGCACTCTGGTTACAATGTGTTGTGCAGTTTCTGCAATAGGTTTTTTTATTCCTCCATATTTTGTTTTCCCCAGGGTTAGGGTTACTGAGGAAATGACAAAAGGTGCTCCCCAATGTTCAGTAGCTGTAGCTCACCCCAGTGGTTGGATGACGGGAGACAATTTTGAAATCTACTGGGATCATTTCATAAAATTTAGTAAATGTTCAAAGGATGATCCAGTGTTGGTTATTTTTGATAATCACGACAGCCACATCACCCCCAGTTGGTATACAAAAATGCAAAGATAATGGCATCATTTTGCTAACTCTGCCTCCGCACACAAGCCATAAACTGCAACCTCTGGACCGATCAGTTTTTGGTCCTTTTAAAAATTACTATAATCAAGCTGCAGATGAGTTCATGGTTAATCATCCAGGAAAGCCGTTAAGAATACAAGATATTCCAGCACTTGTTGGGCAATCTTTTCATAAAGCCTGCAAGCCACAAAATATATAAAAGGGATTTTTAGCAAGAGGTATTTATCCATACAGTCCTAATTTTGTTGATGATATTACATTTTTAGGAGCTAACGTAACAGATAGACCTCAATCTCAATCACCTGATTCTGATCCACATGGTTCCATTACAGTATCCTCAGAAAGAAGTAGCACAATCAATATAACAACCACACCTTCTGCTAGCACATCTTTAATCGTAATAAGCCCTGAAGAGGTGCGTCCATTTCCGAAGGTTGGTCCAAGAAAACGAACTAGAGGAGGACGAAGGCCTGGACGATCCAAAATTTTAACAAACACACCAATTAAGGATGCAATTGAAGAGGAATATAAGTTAAGAAAAGAAAAAAAAAACAGTCAAAGAAACCAACCATTCCTAAAGTAAAAAATATAAAGAAAAAGTTGAAATTCTCAGTGTCAACTCATCCTGGCAGTGATGATATTGCCAGCTTACCATCTAACTTCAGTGACCCGGATAATGACTTTGAAGAATTTGAGGCTCAATCAATGGGGCCAGGAGATTTGTTATTGTAAAATTGTGAACCAAATTATATTTTGCCCATTATGTGGGAAGAATTGTATCTAAACAGGATAGTGGCCTCAACACTGAATATGACATCATATTTAAAAAAAGGAAGGAACCAGGATACTTATTTATCTATCCTGAACAGGAAGACAGAAGTGTAGCAATGGAGCAAGATATTGTATCTAGACTACCAACACCAATATCCAGTGGTGGCACTGAACGTGTAGCTTTGAAGATAGGTTTTGATTTTGATTTTAAACTTTTCAATAATGTAAATTAGAAACATTTTATTCTAAAAAGAAACTATTTTGTATGTAGCCTATTTAATATTTGAATTATGTATTAATCTGATATTTAATAAATATTACTTTTTGACAGTTAGTCTTAATTTATTTGTCTTTCCTTTCATTCTTACCAGATGTTTTATTATAGGGTCAAGCCTCCCATATAGAGGGAGGGTTGACCCACTTTACCAAAACTCTAAAAATTAACAAATACTTGAATATGTATAACTTTCAAGAACTAAATTCATGATATTTAAAATCAGCATTAAATTTGCTATAAAATGCATATATTTGAAAATCTCATTTTCAATTAATAAAAAATAGAAAAATCATTTTCTGCAAACATGGTCAAGCCTCTCCAGGTTCCCCTACATACTAAGGAACACATTATACTAAGTTAGTTATAAGTTTGCAACTGCAACCATCACTGATGATGACTTGGTCATCGAAATGTGTTTGAGTATTAAACGTTTTGTTATCACAAACAGTGTTCTATTGTTACTTATATAGTGTTTCTTTCCCGTAATCCCACTTAAAGTTTAAATTTTATACACATGCAAAACATAGATTTTTAGAGTTTTATTGGGTTTATGAAAAAATGTTTTAAGAATACAAACTGTCTTAAAATGTTCTTCAAGAATAAAAAACGTTTACAATTTGCTGTTAAGTTCTAATACACCATGAAATACAGGATGTTCCATCAACCATTACCAAGTTGACCGCTTTGTTATAAAATGATGGCTGATTTATATTATTAGTGTTCTCTAAAAAGAACGTAATGTACCCCATTAAAAGTTTGCTGTACATCTTTTAATTTTTAGAGATCAAAATGTCGGACCAGTTAAAATGGAACGCCTGCATAGTAGGTTCGAGTCCGGTTGTTGACGTTGCATTTTCCGTATGTTGTTCCAGTTCTCGTTCTTCAGTGGTTTAGGGTACAAAGTGATTATGTTAACCAACAAAATAATTGCACCTCACCTTAAATAAAACTGAATATAAATTGTGTATCTTTAAAAAATATAATGTGGATAAAAAGTAAGCCTAAATATTACCGTCTTTAAAACCGTGCTGCAAAATAGCATTCCATTAATTAATTATAATTAAATCGATTTGCTGTTATATCAATAAAAAAATCAAATATCATTCGCATATTTTCAAATTATATAAAAGTAAAGATTTCCATTAGAAGTTTTTGCTTTAATTTTAGTTTACACAATGCTGGTCAACCAGTGTTTAAAAAAAAAAAAAAAATGATCCAGGATGATATTTTGATTTTTAATTCACAAGCACATTAATTGAATGAAACTCCGAACCACAAATAGAAGGAACAAAAAATAAAAACAGAACAATTTACTGAAAAGTTATGTTTATTGAACTACCCTTATAGGTACACATTTCATTTTTTATGATTTTAATTTATATTTATTAATGCTTGTAATGGTTTACATCGTTCCTCCTACTTCCCACCTAGACGCGTTGTGATTGGGCGTGAACGGAGAGGAGTGGGGAGGACGGAGTATACCCTAGACTAGTCTAGTTCAGTATTGTTAAAACCTTCTGAGAATGATGACTAAATCATTGATATGTGCATAAGGGTAGTACATTAAACATAACTTTTCATTAAATTGTTCTGTTATTGTTTTTTGTTCCTTCTATTTGTGGTTCGGGGTTTCATTGAATCATTGTGAATTAATCGCCACAGTGGTCTTCAACCTTTGTAAGCACAATAAACTAAATTTACTAATGTTTGACACGTCGTACAAATTTAGTTTCTTTTAACCAAACCATATACTTTGTTAATAGAATGTGAATGATTTAGTAAGTAGACTATAACCCGTAACCAAGTGTTCTTTCTAATTGCTTGTTTTTCTTTGTTCACAGGTGAGTGAACTTATGTATGAAGGAACGAATTGCTTTGGAGTAGCCTATTTACCAGTAAGCAATCATCAAGTATTAAATACTTCTTCTATTCAGTAATCAGTAATGTTTATTTGTTCCTTTTACAAACTGTAAACAGTACTTAATTAAGCTATTCGCTGTATTTGGTTAGGTGTAGCCTACATTATGAGCTACGTTTTAGCTACAACAGTAAAGTATATAGCTTAAAACTATAAGCTAGGTGTTTGCTTTATTATTTAACTTAAATTAGTTTAAGGACTAGTGAGATCCCATGAAAAATCATGAGTTGATTAATTAGATACACATGCGGAAAAACTATAACTTACAAAAATAGTAAGTTTAATGTGTTGCAGCACTAATGTAAGCCTATCAATATTTTCTCCCTAAGTTACTGATCAAAATATTTTTAACAGATTTTAGTTAGACAAGTCACGCGGGATCAAAATGCATAGGTTCTGGAGCGCACCCAGGGGGGCTTTAGGCTTGAGCTTACCCAAAGAAAACATCAACTACAAAAATATCAATCAATAAACACAAAACACTAGAAATCGTATTGCAGCTATTTCAAATATAATTGTATACTTGTGTGCTTCTCCGTGCACCGTCTTCTCGATGTATACAAACTGTGTAATATTATAAACTTATGATTAGGATCGTGACAGGGAATAGTGCGCCCTCCATATCGGATCGATTCCTAAGGAGAATGTTGTTACACTTAGTAAGGTTGGCTCTTCGTATAAATATACTTGAATTTCCAAAATAAAAAGTAGTGCTCTACTGACATTTAAAAATCATGCATGTTCTCATACTAAAACAAAATGATTTTAAAAACTCTGTATATTGTCATACAATCAATGTAAAGCGAAAACTACTAAATGGTAACTTTGCGTGAATGTAGTAATCGCCTTAAGGGGGCGCTACCCTGCCCGACATATTGAATCTGATTCCCATAAGAGCAATGCTACAGAATAAGTCATTTTTTCCCGTTAATTCGAGGAATAAATTTAAAAATTTGGTTTCATTTTGAAGTACTGTCATATGCGGATGTTGATTGCCGAATACATTTTCAGAAACCGTTTTATTGTTTTCTTAAACGTATGACATAAATAGTAAAATATAATAAACTTTATTAATTTTTTACTCAGTTGCAAAAAGAGATATTGCAAAACTCCTTAGCAATCAACACCCACAGTCTATTTTACTTTAAGAAAAAAAATACAGCTTTCGTTTTTTGTCAAAAACAACACAAAAATATGCTTAATAGTGAAGGTATGTTTTGGTTATTTAACATTGAAATTGGTACCCAACTTCGCCGTTTTGAATATGGAGAGCCGAGCCTTAAGCTACACATACCGGTGCGAATGCTGGAACTTGAGCAAACCGCTACTAACCTGACTAAAAACATCAGTATCCGGTACATATCTGTTTAACACGTTCACTGCTAAGGGCGCACATGTGAGCTTGACACTAAACACTATGAACAGTGCATTGCACGCCAACCCCCGTATAAGGAGTATTTTTAATACACAATGCATTGCGTGCTTCGCACGCCAACCCCCGTATTGGGGGGTATTTTCAATACAAAGTGCATTGCGTGCTTCGCAAGCCAACCCATGTATTTTGAGTATTTTCAATACACAATGCATTGCGTGCTCCGCACGCCAACCCCCGTATTGGGGGTATTTTCAATACACAATGCATTGCGTGCTTCGCACGCCAACCCCCGTATTGGGGGGTATTTTCAATACAAAGTGCATTGTGTGCTTCGCACGCCAACCCCCGTATTGGGAGTATTTTCAATACACAATCCCCCAACCCCCGTATTGGGAGTATTTTCAATACACAATGCATTGCGTGCTTCGCACGCCAACCTTAGTATTGGGAGTATTTTCAATACACAATGCATTGCGTACTTCGCACGCCAACCCCCGTATTGGGGGGTATTTTCAATACAAAGTTAATTGCGTGCTTCGCACGCCAACCCCCGTATTGGGAGTATTTTCAATACAAAGTGCATTGCGTGCTTCGCACGCCAACCTCCGTATTGGAAGTATTTTCAATTCACAATGCATTGCGTGCTTCGCACGCCAACCCATGTATTGGGAGTATTTTCAATACACAATGCATTGCGCGCTTCGCACGCTGATTTTACGCATAGGTGCGTCCGTTTTAAAATATTAGTGATTATTGCGTAGAAAGGTTCAAAAATACAAAAATAAAAAAATTTCTACTCATTTAGGCTATAAATATAAACAATAAAAGGTCAGCTCCTAGCATAGGAAATACGAAATTTGCGTAGCAGTGAACGTGTTAAGGGTGAGGTAAACATCCACTAGTTCGTTTGAAGGATGAGTCGCATTAGAAAGCGGTGTTGGAAAATAATTTTGTTTCTCCACTTACGCCCTTTCCTCACACCCTCTTCCCATCGCGCTAGTTCGAGGCCAAATGCCAGGATTCACGCCGACATCTGTACTTTCAGCCAGAATAATTGCATTGTCTCAGTTACTCAATGATAGAACGTGACACACTATTGGATTTGTCTTCAAATTGTCAACATTTGTTTGTAATTTAACATTTTTTCGTAAATTCTTTAGTTTTTTTTAGATTTAACTTTGAAAAGTTTGAACCGCCGCCATTTTGAAACGGATAACTTGTGCAAAATAAAATTTTGCACATTTATGCAAACCTATGTGATAAACATATGCATGATGAGTTTCATGAATCTATCTTAAACAGTTCATGAGATAATAATTAGTAAAAAAAATAATTCGACCAAGCAGCTGAACCGCTGACGTGAGTTGAGCAAATTTCTAAAATTAAGTTTATAGGCCTATGTTTTAGAGTTTCAACCAACAATTTGGGAAATAGGTCTACTCACGAAGGCGTTGAACAGCTGTCTGTGTGTACGCAATATATTAGTATAGTTTGTTTGCTCCTAGTGGCTTCGCGAGTTTGCACTTGGCTTCGAACCGGGTACTTTTATGGTATTTTACGTTTTGATCGATTTTGGGCGAACCAAGCGAGCTATAAGGTCGCGTAAAAAAACAAAATGTGCAGAATAACATCCTACATTTATATTTTTAGGAAAAAATCTAAAAAAATTTTATTCTCGTAGTAAAAATCTCAAAAAATAGTTACTTCCGGTCAAAAAACGTACTTCCGGTTGCTGGATTTTTTTGGCTAACGAACTCGTCCGAGCGACATAGACAATCAACATGTGTACCAAATTTGAACCAAATCGGACTTAAAATGCGGCCGCGAGAGTGCGAACACATATATATATGAATTTTAATGACACCCCAAAACGTGTTCTGATGACCATGATCGGTGCTCATTTGCTACTCCCGACCTTGGGTCTCACCATAAGGGCCACTGCAATAGCTCATTTTTCCTATGGAAATTCGATAAAAAAACGCACAAAGACAACTTCTAAACTAAGCAAGATAATACACATTTTAATAATTACACTGTTTTATTTGTTAGTTTTGACCTGCTGAATAACATTATAAAGTTTGGTAGAATGGTCGCGAGACAGCGTGTATACAAACGGGACAAAAAGTCTACAAGCAAAAACACATGATTATACGTAATTCCATTACCACTACCGATGCATGCTTTCTACGTCGAAAGAGCTTAATCGCAAACACACCAGCACAAGGCCGTAGATAAGACTGCGACTACAGTATATACAAACTGTTTTACTGATAACACAGTTCAATTAACACAATTTTGATAATAGAGTTGAGCAATTACGAATGTATTAAGGTGCATTGAACGATAACAGCAGTATATTCTACAATGTTTACTAGTGATAGAGGACGCCTAATTGAAGACTTGTATTGGCTGTAATTGGACCTATACAGTGCGGCCGATGCAAATTGCAATCAAGTACAATCAAATGCAAACTTTCCGCAATATGTGTTCGTATGTGTTTGAAAATATTCTAGTCTTATTCTGACAAATCCCCGCTGTATACAGAGAGCCTTAAAAATAATGTCCAAATTTTCACCAGGTTATTCTTATCTATAGCTGAAAATAAGACAAATAAACGGTACCAGGTACCAGAAACTGACACATATTTTCTCACAAACATATTTAAATTATTAAACAGATTCACTGTGACTTCATAATTGTATTAAAGTAGGAGAGGCGATACATTAAAGTAGGAATGTAACTAATAAATATTATTATTATTAGCTAGAGAGAAAACTATTTAATCGTTTTCGAACAAATTTGCACCAAACATGTCAATTTGGCCTGTATAGATGCACGAAAAAAGGTTTAGAAAATTTTTGAAAAACTACCCCCTTTTTGGCCACAAAAACCCCAAAAATCAATTCTTATTATTATTAGCTAAACGAGAATTTTTAGAAAGATGCGGTTTTTGAATATGGTAGGGCTACAAATAAACCAAATTTAATCAAAATCGTTAGAGCCGTTTTTTATAAAAAAATAATAACTGATTTTTGGGGGTTTTTTTGGCCAAAAAGGGTGTTGTTTTTCAAAATTGTTCAAAACCTTTTTCGTGCATCTATACAGGGCCTAATTGACATGTTTGGTGCAAATTTGTTTGAAATCGATGGAATAGTTTTCTCTCTATAGCTTTGTAGGACCTATACACACAGACAGACATTTTGTGAAAACTACTTTTTTGGACTCGGAGGGTCCCAAAACGGATATTTCCCCAAAAATCTCAACATAGATTTTTTTGCTATCACTTTCTCTATACTATAGGGCCTACAGGGTGTATCAGAGCGGGTGGCCGGCTTGTATAGCATTGAAACGATAATACCAACCCCCTCCCCCAAAAATACCCTTTTGGTGCATTTTAACATACCTTCGGCTTAAAACATAATGTCTTGGTAGATGTCTATAAAGATACAGAAACAACAACAGTACAATTGAAAACTAGCAGTGCTTTTTATAAAAAAAACTAAAGGAATTGTTCAAAGTTACGACCCCTGTTTAGCACAGATGCGTCTAAGCGCTTCCTCATAGATTTCCGCACTCTTTGGAAAACCCTAGACATTTGCCCAATACTATCAATGCGTTGTCTGAGATCTTGAATTGAAGCTACACCTATGCGTTTGAGGTGTCCCTAGAGAAATACATCAGGGAATTAAGGCCAGGTGATCTTGCACGCCACGACACTGGGCCTCATAGGCCAATCCATTTTTCTAGGTAGATATTACCACGGAGTTCCAGCAGCCCTATAAATAATGTCATTATTAATGTATTGTAGCAATAACTTTGGTAAGATTGGGATAAGAAAAATAGTATTAAAATTTGAAAAGGTTGAAGTTATGACAAAAATATTACTTTTGTAATGTTATTTTTACCTGTAGCATTTTATCATTTGATGGGGACTCGGTTATACATATGCAATAGATTAGAGGTAGATACAACCATATAAACGAGTTTGTCTTATGTGTAAAACCTCCTTAAAAGTTTAAAAACCACGATCTGAGCGTCCCACGAGTATCTGATTAGTAATTGTTTAACGAAATAATGTAAAATATCCTATGATAGTCCATTGTTGAGGAACATAAGGCATACGTCTTGAACATAAAGACCGGTCATTCGCGCGGGAAAGACCATCGCGTGACAGATGTTATCGACAGTTTGAACTTTTCAATTTAAACATGCATTTAACTTTGTCGGAATACATAATTTGAATGTATTATATGTGTAGACTCACTGGCTTTTTTCGCATTTTTGGTTTCAATAAAATGTTTAACTAACATTTAATAACTTAAGAGCGTTTAAAAAATAATTTTTTTTTTGTATATAGTGAAGATATTCCAAACCAGTATCTACTAGCTATACATCACTTCCATATTGAATCTGATTCCCATAAGAGCAATGCTACAGAATAAGTAATTTTCTTCCGTTAATTCGTGGAATAATTTAAAAATTTGGTTTCATTTGAAGTACTGTCATATGCGGATCTTGATTGCTGAATACATTTTCAAAAACCGTTGTATTGTTTTCATAAAACATCATGAAACGTATGATATAAGTAGTAAACTGTATTAATTGTTTTCTCAGTTGCAAAAGAGATATTGCAAAAAAACCTTAGCAATCAACACCCACAATCTATTTTACTTTAAGAAGAAGAAAAAAACACAGCTTTCGGTTTTTGTCGAAAATAACACAAAAATATGCTTTAAAGAGAAGTTATGGTTAGGTTATTTTAATATTGAAATTGATAGTCAACTTAAATTTAGGGACTCGAGCCTTGAAGGAGGTTTGGTAGATTCACATGGACGAAAAATATTTTATTTTCATTCTGGGTATCATTAGCTTTAATTTGGCAGATTTAAAAAAAAAAAAACGATTTCGTTATTGAAACAAAACATTATGGTCATATATGCGAGAACACGGCAAGTAAGTTTTCGCGCAGTACCCTCATTTGTTATTTGATGTCACGTTATTATATGTACTAAATATAATTAAATATGTTTACTAAATAATCGAAAACCCGGAAAATAAATAAACACGACCGGTATATATATTTTTTTAAACCAAAAACATTTGTTATTTTGTTCAACTTTAGGAACACATTTTTCAGGTGCTCAATCCATTTTGGTTATACAAATATATAGCTATCCATCAGTCATCTATAATATAGATATGTTATGTGTGTTGTAAGGATGACTTTCACAAAAATAGTTTTTTTGTGATTTTGGTGGGTGGCTCCCCCCTTAAATTCCACTTTCCCGAAAGTTTTTTTTTTTACATAAACGATCCGTTACCTCGGAAAGTATAAAATATACAGATTTGAAACTTTATAACTGTTTTCTCCACTTAATTTAAAGTCTTTAACAGCTTAATTTAATAGCTTTTTTAAATTGATGTTTTGCTATTCTTTTATACATTTTTAAATGTCATATGAAATAAATCAATCAATTATTTATTCATCCTTTGTGACAAATATTACATTTGTATTTTAAGGCAGGTCCTATAATTTTCAAGTAGGCAAGCAATATAATAATAATACATAGTACACCAGCAACCTTACAAAGTTTGTAAAAATTATAATTATGGTAGCAGAATATGCACATAATTACACACACAATTTAATATCCATAATACACATTTTTCAATTCTTTGTTTTCAATTTATTCTTTACGTTAAAAGTATAAAATACAACTATACACAATTCAACAAACTATAAAATATCATTAAGCCTATAACAACATTATAACAAATAATAGTCAATCATTAAAACACAATAAATAACACACACAGACATATAAAATTGAAACACCGAGGCTCCCTACACCCCTTTCAGTGCCCCAAAAACTCCTCCACAGAGTAACACGATCCAGACAACAGCAATCGTCTCAGTTTGCCTTTAAAACATGAATAGTAATTTATCTCTAGGATGTTAAGTAGTAGTCTATCATTTAGAAGAAATACGTCTGTCTAAACAGTGTGTAGAACACAAATCTTAAAACTTTCATCCAATACTTTAATAAAGTAGTCTCCAAAACTCCTTTGATATACAAAGTCTCCAAACCCCCTTTGAGATGCAGGATCTCCAAAACCCCTTTGAGATACAGGGTTTCGAAAATGCCCTATGAGATACAGAGTCTCCAAAATGTAAAAATAATGTAGTTCCCCCTTGTAGCCTTTCAAAGTTCGCTAAACAGGCCTCTGAAAAGTGTTCGTGGTGGGTTCGAAACCTTCTTGAACCAAATCGTCAAGTAAGGACGAACGCAGAAAGTTATTCTTAATCGTATGGTTAAAAAAATAATATACATGCGATCAATTATCCATTAGGATAACGCATATTATAGACAGATGTTAATACTTGAATAGTAATTAAAGTATTCTATTACCAAGAATATACTCTGTTATAACATTTTCCTGCAGCCACTACTTTGAGTTCTTTTCTGCTTCATTAATAGGATAGAAAGAACAACTTATCATCCGGGAGCGGAATAGTGTCCGTATAAAAAGCACTGAGTTTTCTTTGAAATTATACTCAATGCTTTTTTAACGTTAGTAAAACGTTAGCAGCTAATGTTAGTAAAACAGCTGCTGAAACAACAATGCATCAATGATCGTCCTTGTCTGTGTATTCTTTGCATAACTGTAAATATGAATGTCCATGTTTTAATAAAAGACACAAATAACTGTTACTAACTTCTTTTACGATATGTAAAGTAATTTTAGCACAGTTTTATTAACCGGTATTATTATTATTGCATCTTTACTGGCCTCAATTAACGTCACTAAATAGCTGGCATTCGCTCAAAGTAAATGATGTAAAACGTTTAAAGTGCTGCGTTTATTGGGTGATTTACATGTGGAAAATAAACCTTAATTCCCTCACGGCAAAAATGAGACGTGAAGAATTGATTACGTCATAAACTGTCAGCCAATCAAACTTCTCTATAGATAGCAGGTATTTCGTAATCTTTCCGCATAGTTTCCACATAAAATATTCTGTTTAAAATGCTGTTAAAATGATATCTGTAGCAAGCTAAACTCGCTCGGGTTTAAAATATTACCGACAAGATAAAATCATCGACATAAAATTAACAAAAAGGAATTTTATTAATTCTCTCCTGCTTGTTGTGCTTCAACCTATTCCTTCCTCCACTCACACCTCTATAATATATAAAAATAAATGTTTATTTGTTCTCTATAGATTCAAAAACTATTCGATCGATTACACTAAACATATCACAGTTTATTCATAGTAATGCCAGAAGTGTTTAGCCTAGAGATTACAATTACTACAGTCCATGGGGTCCAGTTGCTACCCCTATACAATAAACAACTAACTACCTATAAGATATAAAGCTAAAATTGAGTCAAATTATTCTTAAGTGTTATAATAAAATCATTGGCAATTCGTTAACTCAAGTTAAGGGGATGGAATGGGATAACTATCCTTAAAATGAAATAATAATTAAAATTGGATAGCTATACCCAAATAAAATAAATTACAATAACATTAAACACACCTATGTTGAATACGCGCTCTACCACCTGTCCTGATCATAATAATCTTTTTTTAACCATAAGTCACTTCAAAACTAATTTTTTAATACACTCACTAATTTGTGTTTGTTTATTTAATCTAAATATACTGTACTCGTATATTTATAAATTATATGTTTTTTAAGTTGCCCATCATTGGTATCTTGTAAACTATGAATCTGGCACTATAAATTTTAAAAGGGGCCATTTCCTTGTTTTTTTAGAAATTACGAAATATATAGTTAAAGTATTTGTAAATGGCCGCCATTTTCCAATATGGTAACTTTCGAATTTCTTACGGTACACCCTGTATCTTTTTGATACGACTAACCGTTTAAAAGTTAGAGAGGTATAATGTTTTAAAAGCACCCTAACCGAGAAGAAGGAATTTTTCTATGGACACGTTTTGAACCAATGAAAACGCTCTTAACATTAATCAAACATTGTTTGTACAAACAAATAACTTTTTTGAATTAAGAAATACATTTTTTAATATTTAAAAAAACCCATAATACAGAGGAATTATGTGGTAAAACTACAAATTTGTCTCACATCTAAAATTAAGTAGGTAACAGATGTTCAAATAACAGCTGATTCAGAATCCAGAATTCAGTAAAAACCATCATAAAATATAGGATGTTCCTAAGAAATTTGAAAGCTGGCCGCCATTTTTCTATATAAAAACATTAAAAACTTTACTTTAAAATGAGAACCCGTAGCGTATAAACAAAAACAGAGTACTTTGGTTAACCTACAATTTGCAAAAATTTAGAATCAACAGCTCAAACCAACATTTCTAAAAGAATCAGAAAAGGTTCCCTTTTTAATGTTTGCCGTCATACTTTTGGTTACAAGATATCAATGGTGGCCCATTTAAAAAATACACTCTGTATATAAAAATGAATGTTTGTCTTTTTGTCCTCTATAGACTCAAAAACTATTCGACCGATTTCACTAAAAATTTCACAGTTTATAAATAGTAATGGCAGACGTGTTTAAACATTACAATTACTACAGTCTAAAACAATGGTTCTCAACCTTTTAACCACTGCGACCCATTTTTAGGTTGAGTGTTTTCCGTTTTGGCGATCCCCTCAAGTTATAATGTAAAATAATAATAATAAAAAACTATAAGTTATAACAATCACGTGTAACTTATAGTGAAACATTATTATTTATCACTTTAAGTTAGACAGTAGTTAGGAGATCCAGTGATTTTTGTACAGTTAGTTTTATAATAGTAATCCTATTTATTCGCGTTCCTAAGTAAGTAAGTTAGCAGGTTAGCACCAATAGGTTAGCACTACACTTGGTGTTTTTGTAGTACAGGCACTGGTGATATTGCTGCCTTAGGCCCCGCCCTAGCGCAGTTCCAGACGGTCTACTTGACTAACGAGGCTGCGCGCGGGATTGTCCACAATGGTGAATTTGAAAACGAAAGGGATGAAATGGGATATCTACCTTTAACATTAAATAATCATTTATGCTCTTACTTTGCTATTTGCTCAAAAACTACTGAACTAATTTTACAATTTACCCGTATTAGTACTGTATCAGGATTGTCAGAGAATATGGTCACTACAATCAAATAGATAAAATGGCGTAACTACCCCTATGCCCTATACAATAAATATAAATTGCACTAACTTCTTACAAGGTATAAAGCTAAATTTGTATTAATATTCTTATTCTTAAGCGATATAAAAAACCATTTGCAATTGTATTACCGTCAAGCGGGGCTACTTTGAACTGGTGGGGCTAATTGGAATAAAAGTCGTAACAAGATTAAAAGCATCGTAGCCCAGCAACGATAGCAGTTAGGAACCATAACCACATACCTCTGGAATTCCTATTCCTTCTACTTTAATATTATAATCTTGTGATTCTTAAAAAATACATACTTCGGTTTCAGGAATTTTTTTTTGTTGTCTCCAAAAAATCGCAAAAAAATATGTGTCCCGAACTTTTATGTACCAAGGTCAAACTATAGTACATAGAGAGTAAAAATTTATTAAAAATGATAGCCTGGTTAATGGTGATCATTTTTCTGTAAAAGAATTTCCTTAAAGTCTGATATTTTTTTATTTATTAAATTTTATATTCCAAAGCGCACATTTAAAAACAAAACTGGGACTACGCGGAAATGCATAAAAATTTAATTTTAAATAATTCTTATTCTTTTTTCAGGTTTTAGTTCGTGTTTGGTCCTCTAGAACAATAATTTAGTGTAAAAACATTTATTTATTAAGATTTGAGACAGTTTTTTTGTGTTTTTTTATAATGGTGCGTACATATAAGCGAAAAGTGGGAGCCAATCATGGACTAAAGGGGCCGTTTGAACTTTTCAACAAAGTTTTCATTCTATAACATACAGAGAAACACTTTTGATTTAGTTTTAAACCATTAATATCACAAACAAAGTGGTAGTTATTTCATAAACAAAGTATGTGAAATTTTAAGACATTTTTTGAAGTGGCTAAAAACGCCCATTTTCTCAAGTGTTTCTATTTTTTCCTTTTCTTTTTACAGAAAGGAGCTATTTTTTTTTTTTGGTTAAATACATACATTTGACTACATATATTGTGTTAAGTTATTTATTTATTATTAACAGCTGCTGAGATATGCTTTTTTAAAAGGTTCATGTCAAATTCCGGAGGTAAGGTGAGAAAAGGTTCTACGAAATCTTTAAATTTTGTTCAAATTAAATTTTTATTATATGGTTCTGTTCCAAAAAACCCCACCATTCTAATGCATATATCATACTAACCCCATCAATTCATAGTAAACAGTTATTAAGGTTTATAATGCCTGTTTCAAAGTAGCCCCAACGGTGGGGATACTTGGAACGCATGGTTTTAAATTTTTTTAGGTACAAAAAAATTGATAAAAAAACTAATCAATACCTTCATTACATGCACTATTGTGACCTTTAATCACACAATTAAAATGGTTTGATTCTAACAAATAGTTTGGAATTTATATGCAAAAAACTAAAATTTCATTGACGGTACGTCAAAGTAATTGAAATGGGATATTTACCCTTCAAATTAAATACTAATTAAAATGGGATAACTACCGATATAAAATAAATTGCATTACTGTAACATTAAACACCCCTATGTTTAATACGTGCTCTACCACCTGTCCTGATCGTTAGAATCTTATTTTATACATGATTGTTTTTGTATACAAGATGTAAAGTTTGTTTTTTTGTTTGTTTGTTTGTTTGTATGTAGGGGGTAATCTCTGGTACTACTTAAACGATTGAAAAAATAGTTTTACTTATAAAAAGATACACTAACCTTAAGTAACATAGGCTATAATTCATTTCGATAAAAACCTTTTTTTATTTAAATATTTGTAAATTTAGTCGGAAAAAAGTCTTAGGTAAAGCTAGCCATACACGGTCCGATTTGTAGTCCGATTCAATGTCCGATGTAGGAGCGTGAATGGGCTTGATGGACGACAAGTTGGATGATCGGACAAATCGGAGTCCCGGATCAGACTACAAGATGATCCGACTTCCAACTTCCGACGGAGTCGGACTGTGAGTGGGGTGATCGTCCGATTGTCATTTAAACTTTCTTGTTGTTGTTGTTGTTTGATCTTCTCTTTCCCCCTATACTTTGTACATTTTTACTTCTACAATAATGGATAATAAAGGGTTTTTGGAATTTATTGAATTGTACCGGGAGAATAGGTGTTTGTGAACACAAGTGATGCAATTTATGCAAACTGACATGTTTGTCAGCATCTTCGTGTCGCAATAGTTCAAAAATAATTTCTTAACCTTTTGAAAAATATAGGTGAATGTTTACTACACTAAACAAAATTAGTCAGTTGTCTACTATATTATTTAAAAATATAGGTGATTGTTTAGTATACTGACAAAATATAGGGGATTGTTTAGTGTCATGAAAAATGCAGGTGATTGTTTTACTAAACTGAAAAAATATAGGCGGCTGTCTACTATATTGAAAAATGTAGGCGATTGTCTACTATACCTAAAATATATGGAGATTGTTTTCTATACTGAAAAAATATAGGCGGTTGTCTACTATATTTAAAAATATAAGTGATTGTAAGTAAATACTGACAAAATATAGGGAATTGCTTAGTCTAATTATTTGCATATTTATAGTAATTGCTGTACATTTTTATACAACTACCATTATGTACAAGGAAAGAAGACTGAATTGGAATGATTTCTTGTCTTGGAGTTGAAAAAGTTGAGAACTTTTTTAATAATGTAAATCAATGTGTATATTTTTTATTTATTATTAGGGATACCCCAGCGTGCTCCGCACGCCAACCCTGTTGGAACTTTCTATACACATAATTATGTTATATTTTCTTTATAATAAAGATGTAGGATTAATAATAACCTCAAAACTAAGATCGTAAATGTCCAAAATGTAATTATTTTATACTATAACATCAGTTATAAATAGGTCTAATAAAGGTTAAAAGAACCAGCAATGCTCAGGTCTACATTTTAATAAAATACCAATCTAAAATTTACAAAAGTAAATATTGGCTTCAAAGTTTAAAATCAGCTGTTAATGGAATTATTATTAATGGAAACGTTAGTTGGATCGTAAGTTGGATGGTAAGTTGGATCGTGAGTAGTGAAACGCATCCAACTTGCAGTCCAACTCGGTCGTCCTACAAATCGGACCGTGTATGGCTAGCTTAGGCCTAGAATGATAAACCAACACATGTACTTACATTTATTACCATAGCAACCAATTGAATAAAATAACAGATAATATGGCTCCAATACTTCCATTAACAGCTGATTTCAAAATTTGAATCAATTATTTTTGTATTTCTAGCTTTTAGGTTAGGGTTTTAAAGTGTAGACCTGAGCCTTGCAGGTTCTTTTAACCATTATTATAACTGCTGTTATAAAATATAAGAAATAATTTAATTTGAACGTTTAACATTATTTACCATCTTAGTTTTGAGGTTATTATTAATCCTACACCTTTATTATGAATAAAATATAACATATGTTTTAGAAGGCTCCATTTGGGGTTGGCGTGTGGAGCACGCAGGGGTCTCCCCTAGTACAGCAATAATTAAACTAGGTTACATACTTTAGGTACTGACAACAATTATGTATCTTTTTTCGGCGACGACCGGTTTCGGAAGCCTATACCCTCCATCGTCATGTCACAAGACAATCGAAACACAAATAACAGAAAGCTTATGTAACAATAAATAAAACAAATAAATGTCTAACATTAATAAATAAATAACACACGACACTCTTCGAGTATGCTGGTCAGCCGGAACTCCGTAAACCGCCTTCACTCCCTTAAGACCCCCTCTCCTTAGCTTCACTCTTTATATTATGTTGTTAAGGACACCTTCCTCTACAACTGTGCCAAAATTGGCTTCTACATGAATTATTTCCTCTAATTGTCCTTTTTTGGTCTTCATTGCCTGTCCTGTAAGAGTACATAGATCGATTTGGCCGAAACTCACTGAGCGTTGTGGGCCATTGAACTCGGATCTAAATATTTTTTAATTGCATGTAATCGTAAGGCACAATATTTACCCGATAGTGCCTTTATTTATTTAATCAAATCTGTGAGCGAAGCTTGTAAACTTAAATAAAGCAATAGCAAAGTATTACCGGGTCCACTAGTTTTTTTATAAAAATATAAAATACAAGACAGTGGTCTCATTCTGGATCGCGTCCCGACGGTATAACCCCTCGTTTTTAATGTGGTATCTTACCTGACTTTAAATTGAACTGCAATAACCTTTAATTAAGTATACACGTATTTGTTATTATGTATTAACGTTGGTTTATACACGATTTCAACTCACCACTACATAATTCAGTTTCATCTATTCGTCAGGTAGTTCTTGAAGGTTGGTTTTTACTTGACGAGAGGCCTTGCCAGTATTTGGAAACATTGAACGTGCGTGACTAATGCATTGGTTCCGGTGAGTACGATGCGTCGAGAGCAGTGGATGATGTATACAAGGAGAATAGATCTTAGGCCTATGAACTCTCCAGGGGTAATGCACTAGATGGAGAATCTAAATCTTTATATATTGTATCTCTCTACCCTCTAGTTTAGTTACTAAATTATTGTGTCTGGACTTTTTTTATATCTGTATATATAAAAGAGAAAGTCCTCACTGACTGACTGACTGATTCATAATCAATGTAGAGCCAAACTATAATAGCTAGAGCCTTAAAACTTTCAGGGTACCCTCTTACCACTTACGTAGAAGTGCACTAAGAAAGGATTTTGAGTGTTGAAAATGGTCAAAATACGGAGGTTCCCTCCCAGCCCTATACATGGGCGCCCGTACCTATGAGCAGAGGGAGAGGGGGGGGGGGGGGGGCCCCCCCGAGAGAAAGGAAAATAAGTATATTATTAATTATAGTCAGGTATTTTTCTTTAAAGAGATTAGCACTAAAATATATTTTAAATGTTATGTGCCGTTTGATTTTACATATACAGTACTACTTATTTTATTTTTTACAAGACTTCAATCATGAGCTGCTGCGTCACTACTTGGTGCGGCCTCTAGGAGTGTTATACGTCTTTGTGTATTCACTGACGGTGTTAAGGTACAGACTCAATGCTGTGTTTGTTAATATTTCTCTTGAACAGCCAAATTGGTTTCCTAAATTTTAAGTTTTGGGAGGTCAAAAATATCCCTGGGTCAAAAAAGAGGGGAGGGTACTCCTTAACACGTTCACTGCTACGCAAATTTCGTATTTCCTTTGCTAGGAGTTGACCTTTTATTTTTTATATTTATAGTCTAGATGAGTAGAAATTACTTTATTTTTTATTTTTTAACCTTTCTACGTAATAATCACTAATATTTTAAAGCGGACGCACATGTGCGTCCATAGCATATAGGCGTAAAATTGGCGTGCGAAGCACGCAATGCTGTGTGTATTGAAAATACTCCCAACACAGGGGTTGGCGTGCTAAGCACGCAATGCACTGTGCGTCTGCCGTTTCTCATAGTGTTCAGTGCCAAGCTCACATGTGCGTCCTTAGCAGTGAACGTGTTAAGCCCCATACCCCGGTCTAGCCCCCCCCCCTAGAAAATATCATATGGGCGCCCATGGCGCTATATCAGATAAAACAGCTGATTTGAATCAAAAGCTAACAACACGATTCTAGGTGTAACCTATTATACTGAACCAACACACGTATGTTGCATTTACATTCATTACCATAGCAACCAACTTAGCAAATTTTGAATCAGTTAATTATTTTTCTCAACCAAGTTGTTTTAAGTTAGGTTCACAAAATAAAAACAAATACAAACAAAAAAATACACGAAAATGGCTTACTGTATTATAATTCAAACATCTGTTGTTACAAGTCATATTACTGATAAAACAGCTGATTTTTATCTTAAGCATAACACAATTTTAGGTTAAGCAAATACTGAACCAATACACGTTTTTTCAAAGCGTATAGATTTATTACAATTGCAACCAAATTTAAAACCAGGTTCTTTACAACCCTACAACTGTCATATTTGAAATTTGTTTCTCCGACGCGATCGAAGGGGTAAAACAAATGCAGAAACGTTTGATAGTTTTTGTTGATGGCTTTGCTTTCGGAAATAAGTAGCGTGTGGAAGTCTATATTGTATTTTTTCAGCCTATTTTGTAGTGGATAAAGTCGCGGCTCGTAGTTCATAATATGAGTACCGGTAACATGAAAAAAACTATATATTGAGTAATTTTGGCAAGCTTCTCGTGCGAATTTTTTAAGCTTCTTTTATAGTTTGTTCGATGTATTTTCGTAATTCAGTAAAGTTTAAAGGCATGATATGTTTTCGTATTTTACATATGCTAGTTTTGCATAAATAGCACCCCAGTAATTGGGCTTTTAACCTGTTAGGGCTACTTTTGCAGCATTGGTTACTTATGTTTTTTAATGTAAATGTTGTTAGTTGCAATAAATCTATTCTATTCTATAACAACTTTTATTGTTTAAATTGAAATGAATATCCCTTTTTTATCTCATTTAATCAAGCTTTTTAAAAAGTATTTTTATTTCCAAGAGGGATAAACTTTTGTGGGTAGATTTTCGTGCCCCATAGTACTCTATTCGATATCACTGAAAGTTGTGGGAACGGATTACACTACTACTGAAATTGGATACGAACTAATATTTTCGTTTAGGCACTCAAACTGCTTCAAAACATTGAATTGCACCCACATTTTTATTAAGAATTCAATTTCTATTAAAAATATTCTTATTTTGGAGGAATGTGTTAAAAAAATGTATTCTTTTAGAATCCCGCAGACACCTTGCATTCGAGGTTTCGTTGCCGTTACTCTTACAAATGTCAGAAAATTAAGCCATACAGAAACACTCACGTAACCGTATTAAGGCTCAGTAGACCCAGCCACCATCTTGGATTTCAATTCCCGTAAGAGCATGTTAAACGCGAAACACGATTACTGGAGTAATAATGAGAAAATTATTCTGAATATGTCATTTTAAAGGTTAGGACATACCGAATGTGAATATCATTTCGTTTTTTAAGTTTGTTCTTTCACTTAACTCAAATTCAAAGTTTGCTATTTGTTTTTCTTATTCAATAATGTAAATATCAAAAATGTAAAAGCCTCACCTCCTTGGAAGATTCATTATCTTTAAAATAAATGTATTTTCAATAAATTATTGATAATTTATGAGGGAAAAAATCTGCTTTATTGTGGAAGCATGTACGCGCCGAATAGTCTGCACTCTGGTGGTTATTACATCAACTTCGTTACATCAAATAATATATCCGTTAATTTTGAATGTGTGAGAGGAATCAGTGTTTAATAACAGATACTCACAAACATTGTCAGGCATGCGCATTTAAGTACGTTTACAGTCAGGGTTACGTCTGTAACCCTCTAGTTTCTTCCTTTATGAAGTTGCAATATATTTGCTAGCGGAAGAATTTAACCCACACAAACTCAATGCTAGTAGTGTACAGCTCTGCCACTTGGAGAGCTGAGGTAAACTATTTGTTTCACTCCTAGCCTAGCTTTAAGTTTATACCGTGTTTTATCTTTAGTCTTCAAACAGAAGTTCCATATCAAGCTAAGAACGTCATGTTTCTATATAGTTCACAGATTACCGCAGGGCAGCTAATGTTTGGAAGTATTTGGTTCACCTTGGCCAAACTTGTAAACAGCGTCGACATCCACAGTCAATGGCCGGATGCCAGCTGACGTATGGTGGACATTGAAGAGAGAAAGTTGTGTGCCTAAACAATATGCCAACACTAACAGTGCAAGGTCCTTATCAGAAATAATCGGCGCCGATGACTCAATCCCAACCTAACTAAATGAATTAGAATGCATACTAAGAAATATGGTGAAAAGAAATAGTGGTAGATTTTATCTTTGTGGTAGATAACGCCGTGCTGATAAATCGGTATGGATCCCTTCTACATGCAAACTGAATTGCTTTTTTTTCTTGTGAGAGAAAAATAAAACTTTTTGAAGTGAAACATTTTTAGGCGCGGTAGGGTAAACTCTTCCCCTCCTCCGACTTCAAACTCCAGTTAAAAGGAAAAATTACGAAAATCGTTTCTGCTATCTCCGTAAAATACGTCATACGCACTCTACACGCATGCGCATTGCGTAGCATTTTCTCTAGCCATCGGTAGCATGAGTTGGCCTGATCGAGACGAGATTCGGAACGGTTCCTCTAACCAACCTTCAGTTGAGAAGAAAGAGAGGCAGAATTATTTTTACTCTCTCTGTCACATACGTCATACACAGTCTCTGCGCATGCGCTACGTTTACTGTGCTAATACGTAGCATAGGGAACTAGCAGACTCTTGTGCATTATACCGTACATTAACTGAAAGGTATTTATTTAATTTATGTTGAAGAATTAAAGCTATTGGACGTAATCAGATGTTTTTGTTTGAATCGTTTATTGTTTTCGATTCTGTTTGTTTACTCCGTTCTTCAAAAGAAACTACTCTGGCCTACAAACAAAAAACTATATCTAACTGAGTCTATGTTGTTGCATGAACCCATAATTTCTTTTTAAAAATATGAATCAATGGAAATTGATGAATAAAAACACATTTTCATTTAATTAAGAGAGATTTTCTGCAATTAAATTCCACATGACCATTTCCTAATCCTGAAATAATAAAATCGACAGCAAACGCAAAGTGAGCAATGCATAAAATCAACTGTTTCTTGAACAAGTTTTACTTCTAACTCGCGAGAGTCTCGCGCACTTCTTTGGTAGATTTTGGACATGCAAAGGTATGCACCTGTAATAATTTCTTGGAACGTACTTTTATGCGAAACAGCGTCCATTTCGAGCGTTTGCAGCCTTGATCACCATGGGCGCCCATACCTGTACGTCCCCCCAGGGAAAGGAAAAGATTTATATTATTAATTATAGTCAGGTATTTTTATTTAAAGAGATTAGCACTAAAATATGTTTAAAATGTTATGTGCCGTTTAATTTTACATATACTTATTTTATTTTTTTACAAGAGTTCAAGCATGAGCTGCTGGGTCACTACTTGGTGCGGTCTCTACACTCGATTCCACGTTTACCGTGCTGTACAGGTCTTACGGGAGAATAGACATGCTACTACCATTACAGCGAACATCACGTTTATTGTCATGCGAATGGCGTCAACTGACCGAGCGTAGCATGGGAGTTGATGTTTTTAGTTGGCTATTATCGCTGAGACTGTCTTAAGGATAACATGGCTTATGGGCGCTCTGTACTGCACGGTGAACGTGGAATCGGGTGTAGGAGTGTTATCGGTCTTTGTGTATTCACTGACGGTGTAAAAAGGTAGACTCAATGCTGTGTGGGTTCATATTTCACCTGAACAGCCAAATTGGCTTCCCAGATTTTAAAAGTTTTCTTGGGGTGGCCAAAAAATCCCTGGACTCCTTTTGCCGAAAGAGGGGAGGGTACTCCTTAACACGTTCACTGCTACGCAAATTTCGTATTTTCTATGCTACACTGGATTCCACGTTCACCGTGCATTACAGAGCGCCCATAAACCATGTTATCCATACGACAGTCTCAGCGACACCAGCAAACTAAAAAACATCAAATCCCATGCAACGCTCGGAAAGTTGACGCAACCAGCATGACAATAAACGTGATGTTCCCTGTAATGGTAGTAGCATGTCTATTCTCCCGTAAAGACCTGTACTGCAAGGTGAACGTGGAATCGAGTACAGCAGCTGACCTTTTATTTTTTATATATTTATAGTCTAAATGAGTAGAAATTTCTATATTTTTTTATTTTGAACCTTTCTACGTAATAACCACTAATATTTTAAAGCGGACACACATATGTGCGTCCATAGCACATAGGTTTAAAATTGGCGTGCGAAGCACGCAAATGCTGTGTGTATTGAAAATACTCCCAACACGGGGGTTGGCGTGCGAAGCACTCAATGCATTGTATATTGAAAATACTCCCAATAAGAAGGTTGGCGTGCGAAGAAGGTTGATATTGTTCAGTGTCAAGCTCACATGTGCGTCCTTAGCAGTGAGCGTTTTAAGGGTCTGCTGTAGTGGCAGCCATCTTGGGTTTTTACCTCATAAGAGCAATGTTAAATTTCAAACCATTTATTTCGTTTATTTTTTATCATAAAATTGTTTGCAAGGTCTCATTTTAAGCACAGTCACATACGCATCCGTCTTGCAATTTACATTTTTTTAAATGCTTTTGATTTTGACATTTTGTAAGTACAAAGTTTGAATTTTTTTCCTAACACAATAAGAAATTAATAACAAAAAATATTTTGCAAGAAGGATCCGAAATTTTATAAAGAATATTCAGTTTTTTTTTCAACACTCAATTACAAAAGATAGACTTATAAAATGGTATGAAATGAGGCAATGTCAGCGCAATAAATTGCACTGTTTAGATAGGGATATAGTGAGAGGCGTTTGCGTTCCGGTGGATTTCTCGTTTACTGGAGCAGACCCTTAAGCCCCATACCCCGGTCTAGCCCCCCCCCCGCGAACCTCATTCGATCGTTCGGACATATTCTGCACTTATGATGTATGGTGACGGAAAACTTTTTAATTAAATATGACTCGCCATATACATTGTTGCAGACAACAGTGGCTATTAATACTTGTGTTGTGAAGTCAAACAACGGTTGTACATAACTCTGACAAACTCTTACTGGAGCAATAACGATAAAGCTTTTGTTGACTTATTTGAAAATGTTGAAAACGTGTTTCTAGTGCACCATTATAAAAGGAATATCGACAAAAAACTTTATCTTTTGTTGGTTACTAGTGTATCTAGATCAAACCTAGCATGGATGGGATTGTGTGTGTTGTTGGCTCACATTTCCATCGCAGAAGTATCGGCCTAAAATATTGACCCAAGTGCCTCTGTCCTAATCAATCGTTTAAGTGAAATTACAGATGATACAATACTATAATCTGTTACCACTTGTCGCGGGGGTTGGTGAACGAAGCGAGCAAGGGTGTAGCCCCCCTTTTTTTCTTTTTTTTCCATTAGTAGACCCATTAGTAGACCGTTGAGACATTACTTCAGGGTAGGCCACTTGGTCTATTACTTTCCTGGGGGAGGGGAAATCCATCATGGACACCCTGTATTCCCTACTAGGGTAGTGCCGGACTCCTACCGGCTAAAAACCCTCCCCATCACGTGTGGTATATGTATATCGCCTCTGTAGTCTTTTGTGACAGTACACATCTTACAAACTTGGCAGTGGGTGTAGCCCCTAGCTTCTTATAATATTTAATTAGCTATTTATTTACCTTCAGTTATCAGTAATACTATATTATGGGAGCCGCTACCTCCTTTCTGGTCACAATCCCCAATGTATTATTTATTTCTACTATGGTTTCTTAATTTTTATTGCTCAGATGATCGGTTCAGTATTTTGAGAATGTGCATTGATTTTAATATAATTTTATAAAGTTTCTGAAGACTGCAGTATTGAACCCTCTTAAACTCCCCTTCTCCCGTTTATATATTTGACGCAACGTGTACTGTATAGTCAGTTTTTTTTTTTTTAATTAACACGCTTCCAAATGAAATCATTATATTAATACGTGGGCGTTGAAAATTAAACTTCCCTTTTTTAGTATTTATTATAAAAGGAGAGGAATAAATTATTCAAAAGGTACTGTACCATAGATGTGCACACATAAAACCATGTATGTGGCCGTTAAGCCATGCAAATAGAATAAACTAGGATCAACCTGAAATTGTGTTGCTAAGCTGGTTATCCGAATCAGCTGTTGTACCTGTTATTTTATGCAGTTGGTTGCTATTGCACATAAAAATGTAATGTAGGTCAAGATTTTCAGTACAAAACGCTTTAAGCAATTACATGAATTTTGATCACATTCTTGGTCGTGTACCCCTTTGCCTTCTCTGCACTGGAAAATATTAACACAATCAAACAGATTGTACAAACAAATCTGTACATAATAAATAAAGGGTCTGTCTGTGATTTCGAAACAAGTCATTTTTTCTACTCATATGGTTGTTCACACTTTACCAAAACCTAAACATGTATTTTTTATTTTTTGTTGTATGCCCGTCTTTCTGTCTGTTTGTTTGTTTATTCGGGCTAATCTCCGGAATGCTTGAACCAATTTTGATGAAACTTTCATTTGCATGTAGAGGACTTTTCAGAGATTAATCTAGGCTACTTTTCACCACGGAAATATTTAGGGTTCCTATTTAAATAAACCGTACCAGGAACTGGCACATACTTTCTCACAAATACATTTAAATTACTAAACAGATTCACTGTGACTTGTAGGGTGGGGTAGAAGAATTATTATTATTATCTAGAGAGAAAACTATTCGATCGATTTCAAAAAAATTTGCACCAAACACGTCAATTAGGTCTTCATAGATGCACGTAAAATGGTTTTGAATTTTTTTTTTAAACAACCCGCTTTATGGCCAAAAAACCCCAAAAAACAGCTATTATTATTATTATTAGCTAAACGAGAATTTTTAGATTGATGCGGGTTTCTGTATATGGTAGGGCACATTAAAGACTACAAGTAAGGCAAATTTTATCAAAATCGTTAGAGCCGTTTTTTAATAAAAAAATAATAACTGATTTTTTGGGTTTTTTTGGCCAAAAAGGGGGTTGTTTTTCAAAATTGTTCAAAACCTTTTTTCGTGCATCTATACAGGCGTACTGGACATGTCTGGTGCAAATTTGGTTGAAATCGATCGAATAGTTTTCTCTCTATAGCTTTGTATACTTTTATTAAAGTAGGCGATTAACTAATAAATATTATTATTATTAGCTAGAGAGAAAACTATTCGATCGATTTCGAACAAATTTGCACCAAACACGTCAATTAGGTCTTTATAGAGACAAGTAAAAAGTTTTTGAAAAATTTTGAAAAACAACCCCCTTTATGGCCAATAAACCCCCAAACATCAGTTATTATTATTATTATTAGCTAAACGAGAATTTTTAGAAAGATGCGGGTTTTTGTATATGGTAGGGCACATTAAAGGCTACAAATAAGCCAAATTTGATCAAAATCGTTAGAGCCGTTTTTTTATAAAAAAATAATAACTGATTTTTTGAGGGTTTTTTTCGCCAAAAAGGGGGTTGTTTTTCAAAATTGTTTAAAACCCTTTTTCGTGCATCTATACAGGCGTACTGGACATGTCTGGTGCAAGTTTGGTTGAAATCGATCGAATTGTTTTCTCTCTAGCTTTGTATACATACAGACATACATACAGACATACATACAGACATTCATACAGACATACAGACAGACATTTTGTAAAAACCACTTTTTTGGACTCAGGGGGTCCCAAAACGGATATTTCCACAAAAATCTCAACATCGATTTTTTTTGCGATCACTATACTTTCTCTATACTATAGTATAGTGAGAAAGTAAAATGGAAAAATATATGAACAAAATTAGGGTTTTGCGAACGGGCATGTCACGCGACCATTATAAATAAAACAACTGATTTGGAATGAAAGCTTGACACTTTGACAAGATTGTCGGTGTTTTAATTTACTGTATACGCTGTTTTAACTGTTAATTATATGTCAAAACAGTACGCAATAATGTAAAATGTACTCATACATGTTAAACACCCCTCAAAACCTGATTTGTAATTAGCGAATTTCCATAGGAAAAATGAGCTATTGCAGTGGCCCTTATGGTGAGACCCAAGGTCGGGAGTAGCAAATGAGCACCGATCATGGTCCCCAGAACACGTTTTGGGGGGTCATTAAAATTCATATATATATATATATATGTATATATGTGTTCGCACTCTAGCGGTCGCATTTTAAGTCCGATTTGGTCCAAATTTGGTACACGTGTTGGTTGTGTAAGTGGCTCGGACGAGTTCGTTAGCCAAAAAAATCCAACAACCGGAAGTAAGTTTTTTGACCGGAAGTAACTATTTTTTGAGTTTTTTCTAAAAATATAAATGTAAGATGTTATTCTGCGCATTTTGTTTTTTTACGCGACCTTATAGCTCGCTTGGTTCCCCCAAAATCGATCAAAACGTGAAATACCATAGAAGTACCCGGTTCAAAGAAAATGTGGTTGATTCTACCGTGGGGCTGGCGTGCGAAGCACGCAATGCTTTGTGTGTTGAAAATACCCCTAATACGAGGTTTGGGGTGCGAAGCACGCAATGCATTGTGTATTGAAGACAATCCCAATATGTGGAATGGCGTGCGAAGCACGCAATGCATTGTGTATTGAAGACAATCCCAATATGT
>JAGFPH010003314.1:113792-142618 GCA_018207615.1 Philaenus spumarius | reverse complement strand
TTGTTGTCCTATTTTGATTTCGAGCTGAGGGACAATGTGGGAGACGTTATTGTAGTTGGCTCTCATAATAGCAAGGCACTGAAGTGTCGGGGCGATTGGCGGACATAAAATTCTGAACCGAGTGTTGAATGAGTTTGATTGAGGGAAGTTTATTGAAACAAAACGTAAAATAAAACAATAATAAAAACAGTACCGGAATGGCGTTGCGGCTCCAGTATATTCTTTTATACAGGTTATGCTTAATTTATTACTGTATTATTAATAATTAATTACATTTAATTTCTGTAATATTAAACAATCTTGTTATCGAATATAATTTATTGTACTATTCTTTCCATATTTAATTAGATAAATTTAACTGGATTGGTAATAAACTGTCGAAATATTTTGAAAAAAAAATATATATAGGCTTATAAGCTTTGTTTGACAAAAAGTGTTAGTTCTTCAGTAGTCAAATATATTTCCTTGCCTCAGACGAATGTGACCTTTCCAGTAACCATGTTATATTCTCAGAATCCGACTATTTGCACTGTATGCTATGCCGCCGCTCCAGCCCTTCAGGCTCTGTTTTGACTGTTAGCCTTTATTCACAAATCCATGAGTGTTCAGTCTGTCAATATTCTTACAGATGAAGCACATTCTTAGACAGAAATACTCAAGTGTTCACGTCCTTGGGAAATCATCTGATACGACTACAATTTTAAATACTATTCAAATACAAATGGTTTGTTCATCGTAGATTGCCAATGTCAACTAACCTCATGGCAATGAACTAAAAAATCCAATTTTTTTTATTATTTATACATTATTATTAAGGTCACTTTTAAACTAATAAGATTTATAATTAATTTTTGTAACGTATTTATAACATCTTCGAACTCTATTAAAATTAAATTGATCTTACTATTAATTGGTGTTCAGTGAGCACTGTGAAGAATTAAAACAATATTAAAACACTTATAAAACACTTATAGCCCAGTCGGTATAGGTTAAAATACCAGTAATTTGCAATATGGCTGATTTTTTTTATAAGTACCTTAAAGTATGTACATTAACATAAAAAAAGTTTACCAGTCTATCGTTTCCCAAATTCAAAAAAAAAAATCGATTATCATTTTTTTTTTGATTATCCTTAATATTTCGAGCTATGATGAAGATAGAGAAAAATAAAAAATACCACCGTGTAGGAGAGGTATTTTTCAATAAAAAATGGTCATATGTATTTATTTCCTCCGAGCAATGGTTTGTCTGGAAAAAATTCGATAATGCAGGTATGTATTTTGCAGCAGGGGAAATCACTAAAAGGGGACATCTTATTCATATATGAAGCGTTGGCTCATTCTAAATTGGCCGAATTTTAATATATCGAATTGAAACTTGACATAGGAGTTAAAATATATATTTTAAACATTTATGCTGAGTCTCAGCTTGTTATCTTGAAAATTACCCGATCTAGAGCCACTTGACTTATCAATGGGTTTCTCGATTTTAGGAGTACCGGACCCACCAATTCATTTTAAACAGCTCCAGTTTAGAAAATTTTCAAAATATCAACCTGAAAGTTTTTTTACAAGTTAAATATATATATTCAAACAAGTTCAAGGAGTATAAACCTTTTTCATTGTTTACTTTTAAAAGCACAAGTAAATTAAAAAAGTATAATTTTAGACCTTTTTAGATTTTTCATCAAAACGCTGATCAGTATAAACGCTGATCAAAATAGTAAACGTTGATCAGCTGCAGATTAGTCATTTTTGAAAATATAGTTTTTAAAATAAGTATAGCAAAAAACAATTGTATTTTTAACTTCTATACCAATTTTTAAATCGATATGTTCAAAAATGTCGAAAATGGAGTCGTTGAATCCAAAAGTGTTATAGTTAAAACGAGATAGGTAAAACAAAAGACTATTTTCAAGCGCCTCGTTTTTAAAAATAACAAGATAAAGATCGTTCATACTTACTAAGAATATTTATACTGGTGTACTCAACTTGTAAAACAAATTTGGTGTTGATATTCCAAAAATTGACGAAACTGGAATAGATTGAAATTAGTTCGTGGGTCCGGTACTCCTAAAATCGATAATCGAAATCGACTCCTAGATCGGGTCATTTTCAAGATAACAAGCTGAGACTCAGCATAAAAGTTTAAAATATATATTTTAACTCCTACGTCAAGTTTCAATTCGATATATTAAAATTCAGTTAATTTAGAATGCGCCAACGCTTCATGTATGAATGATATGTCCCCTTTTAGTGATTTCCCCTGCTGCAAAATACATACCTGCATTATCGAATTTTTTCCAGACAAACCATTGCTCGGACGAAATAAATACATATGCCCTTTTTTGTTGAAAAATACCTCTTCTACACGGTGGTGTTTTTTTATTTTTCTCTATCTTTATTCCAGCGCCGGCCGTGTCCCCAACTTTGAGCAGACACAATAGACCCAAGACTCAAGTCTGGCTGTAACCACCTTCCTGGCACATCAACTACAACGTGGCTCTTCATGGCCAACTTTCCCCTATTTATTTGCAATTTATATTTATAATAAATCTTTATTCGTTGACATATTTTAAATATATTTTACATTAAACAGATCCTAATATAAAAGGCAAAACAATAACAAAAAGTATTTTAAATGTTTAAATAAATAAATTATTTTTTTATTTACTAATGTAAAGATAAATGACTAAAACTAGAACTACACATCGATTATAAAAGTACAATTAATGAAACAAAATAATTTTTTAATGTTTTTAATTTTATTTACTAATGTAAAGATAAATGACTAAAACTAGAAGTACGCATAGATTATAAAAGTACAGAATTATATAATACATGGCAATAGTAAATTAACAAAAGTAAAATTAATGAAACGTTATTGTATATTTCGCACCTAGGGCCGAAAATGAGGTTTTGCAGGCTTGAAACGATCGAGACTTTGTGTTTGGTACACTTGTTAATCGTAACATATAAAATACTTATTCCAAATTTGAACTCGATATCTTATTTATTTCTAAGTTGTAGTGAGTTTTTGTAAAAAAACAAAATGGCAGATTGCGACTAAACTAAGCTGAATTAAAAAAAAACTTACTGAACATTTTTTATTTATTTTAATGAATACAATCCGATCCTGTATAGCCCGCTACGTTTTTTTCGGACACCCTGTATGTAGGTTTTGAAATTTTATTGTAAGTAGTAAAAATGCTAGTAAAAATAGTAAAATAGTATAAAATATAGTAATATAGTAAAAAATAGTAAATAATGAGAATATGAGTCGCTAAACTATTAGTTTGGTACAGGTAAGGGAAGGTAGTTACCAACCTGTTCTATAGCATTCCGGCAACATCGCACTCCTTGAGAGAGATTGAGAGAGAGAGAGAGAGAGAGAAAGAAAGTGACCCTTCCCCCTCGCGTGGGTATAAAAAAGGTTAAATAAATATAAGCTCATCACACAACTCTATTACAGATTACAGTATACTCTTTTTAGAAACCATGTATTTCGTTTATACAATTAACTGATAGTCAAAACATTGCTTTAAACGGGAATTTAAAGCGCAAGATAACAACAAAATTAACAAAGGTTTACAAAATTTACAAGAACATAACAAATAATAATGTTAAAATTATGAAACACGACAAAATTGTTTGTAAATAACCCTTATATTCCATATAAATTTAAAGCTGTTGCGTTTACTACATATTTTGTAATAATCGTCTAAATTTGAGATTTACTCTATCATTGTCAAAAACACCGATATTTTCCACTTTTTTCGTTATATAAATCATAAAAAGTAATGTAAAGAGTTGAAACTTCGTAACATAAAATTTGACAATAGAATTTTATGACGCGAGCGGTGAGGGTTATGTTGTTATGTATGGGATTCCCAGAAATGGTCAGCGCCTGCCATGACAAAGACAACAGGACAGGATGGGTGGTATGCAGCGTCAACCAATAACAATATCGGTAACGTACGTAACGGTATAGCGTAAGGGGAGGGAAAGGGGAATGTTTGGCAATAGTTGTCATCTCAAGACAATGACTTCACTCTTCAGTTGATGTTTATTCTGACAAGTAGTGTATAGTCTGTTTGTACTTTGTAAAGCATTTAAAACAAAAAATTGTATTATTTTTTTCAGCAAAAATATTATTTAATCTTAAATGTTTTTATATAAAAATCGGAAACGTCAAACAATAGTTTGCCCGCCTTAATAATTACGGTATCGGGACTGTCCGTGATAACTGATAATACAAACGCGCATTTGATTTTCAAGCGTCTAGCTGCAATAAATGTATAGCCACAATAAAATGTTTCAACTGTAGAAGTTGTTGAGGTTTGATTAAATTTATTAGTAAGACTGATTCGATAACTTTAGGCTACGGTTTTAATTTTGCTTCATTTTGATAGAAATACTTTCATAGTTGTGAATAGAGTATAATGATGCTGTGTAATCTTATTTTTATCTACAACTAGTGGACCCAGCAATGCTTCGCTATTGCATGATTTAATTTAAAGGTTACTAAAGTTATTCCATTTCATTACATTGACTTAAGTAATCGAATTGCAAAATGGTTTTGTGCCACTTAAGAATATACTACACAAATTTAAATTTATAGTATGTAAACCTTTATAGATAATAAAATAACCTTTTGTTTGCTTTTACCTAAAATTAAAAAAACTGACAGTTGTTAAAAATTGTAAAAAACCTAATTCTAAATTGGTTGCAAATAAACATGTTTTGGTTCATTGTAGGCTTAACCTAAAATCATGTTCAGTTTTTGATAAAACACAGCTGTTTTATATAAATTATGTAACAACCAATGTTTGAATTGAATTAAAATATAGTAAGGGGCATATTACACTGTCAAATAATTGGTCAAAGTTGTATCAAAGATCTTTGATGAAATCTTTGACAAAGATTTGTCAAAGAATACATATTACACCTGCCCAATTTCTTTGATTAACTTTGATATTAAATTAGATATATTTTGGGGTTATGTTTCGGTTTATTCTTATATTTTTGTTATTGTATTAACTATTAATACAAAATTACAGTTTAAAGATCGTAATCCATATAATAATAGCGAACTTCTCCAAAAACTAACTTTATTTTCTATCAGTTAGTTTTTAGCTAACTATTAACTTCTATCAGTTACTTTTTACGGGACTAACTAATAACTTCTAACTATTATTAAACTATTATTAAATTTACAGTTTTAGTTTATTTGATTTTTATATCCAATTCATACGGGGTACGAATTCAATGATCTTATTCCTAAATATGTTATAGGCCTACTAGCTGTTACTCGCGACTTTTATTCAAGGGTCGTATTGAGTAACTAAACCACAAACTTTTGATATAAATAGAATGATACCGGAATTACCGGTATTGTAAGAAGTTTGCAATCTTCCTTGCCGGTGAGCGACGCTAGTGAAACCTGGCGGGACATCGATGAACTACTACGGCTGCCGATCCATGTACTTTGTAAACTCTAATTGCAGAGGTATTTTGAAACGACAAAATAAAATACTTCTAATGAATATAACTGAAATATTAGACGATAATTTTAACGTCACAATACTTAAGTTGGTGTAGGTTTAAATTTAAAACATACTTATTTTAAAATACAATTTTTACGACAGAATTAGTTTTGCTAGAAAAACGTTGAAGTCTTATGGAGAAATAGATATTGAATTTCTTAAAATAAAAATATAAAACAAAGCTTTTAGTAAAAAATTTTTGTATAGGCTGATACGTAAGATAGTAACAAATTATTTGTCTGTTACGATTTTTTACTGAACGTGCCGGTTCTCGGTGAGAAAAATATAAACTATACCCGCCCCATGTTAAACTGGAGATCAGAGCCGTGAGCGGTTTGGCTGACTCCGGTCCCCTCTTAATACTGTCATCAAATTAAGGGAAGGGATCAAGAGACACGACCAGTTAAATGTTTAGTCAGTTATCAGTGACCGCCTGACTTATCCACTCACCTCTCCGGTTTATGTGTTTTAAGTGTATGTGTGTACCGCGTATAATGTGTAATTGTGTTATTGTTTTAATAAATTGTAATTAAATTATTCTCTTGAAAAAACAATATGAGACAGAAATGAGACGACGCCTCAGAATGGTTGAACAACTTCTTCCCAACAATGGTGTCTAGGATCTGACGATGACGGTATAGCTACGGATAAATACATTGGATTGTTCGACAGACTGAATTAAGATATTTATAAACTTTATATATACATTATATTTGCAAGTCTGTTTAGGGGTAACGTTCGTATTACGTAATTAAAAAAATTGCAAACAAAAGGAAGCAATATAGAAAGTAACATCAGATGTTTGACTTAATTAGGAATAAGAGGAGTAGTCCATAGGTGGTTTTTTAGTTATCTATTAAATCGTACTCAATGCGTAAGAATAGGCGGGTCAGTTAGTGGGGAATTAATAGTTCAGAGTGGTGTTCCACAAGGTTCAGTCCTTGGTGCATTGCTATTTTTAATTTATATCAATGGGTTCTGTACAGGGCGATTCAAAGGAGAAGTAACTGCCTTTGCAGATGATGCGGCCTTAGTATATAGCGGTAGGGACTTGGAAACTGTTAGAAGGGATCTTGACCAAGATCTACTTTCTATCCGCTGGTGGTTTACACAACACTATATGGTGCTCAGTAATAAAACAAAATATATAATTTTTGACCTGAAAAATGAATATAACTTTGACCATGAAGTTCAATATCATTTGTTGTCATGTACACGAGAAATTGGATGTAATTGTGAAACATTGAGTGGAGTCAGAGCTTTTAAATATCTTGGGGTTACGTTGGACTGTAAAGTCAATTGGAAATACCACGTTAAGGAATTAAATAACAAATTGTTAACAATATTAAAATACATGTATTATTTAAGATCAATTTGCGACTATGATTTGCTAAAGATTATTTATTATGCACTTGCTCATTCCAAGCTGAGCTACGGTGTATTTGCTTGGGGGGGCACATACCTATCTACACTAATGCCTGTCATAGTAACACAAAAACATATCATCAAATCTATGCTCTTTAGATCGAGAACTGATAGCTCGGAAATATTATTCAAACAGTTAGGTATATTGTCTCTTCGCAGAGTTTATGTCAGGACAGTTCTGAAGATGGTGGCTGAAAACAAGGTGGCTGTGGCCAAATCTACAATGGCTTATTCACGTAGGGACCAGTTCTACATCTTACCAAAGCCTAGGCTGACATTTTATCAGAAAACCTATCTATACTATGCACCTAAGTTTTTAAATTCTTTACCATTAGATATTAAACACATTCTTGGAACCAAAACATTTTAAAAAAGAATTGACAATTGGCTACTGCAGTATAATAATATTGAGGACATCTTTGTTTGCCTGGTATAGATTAGTATCAAATTAGTATATAGACAGTATTAACTTGTTCTTTTTTTTTGAAGTGGGGGAATAAGCAGTACCGTATTTTATTTAAAGGGGAAGACTTTTCCGGGATAGAACCAAGTTAAAAAGGGAAATTACTTTTTAAGCTGCGGGGATGGGTAGCGACTTGTTGACAGTCTCTTGCTCGTATTTTTTTTCACTTTTTAATTGAAGGTAAACCCAAAGCTGGCATTGCCAAAAGGTTTACCTAATTTCCTTTTTCTTTTCGTAAATACTTATGCTTAATTGGAATTTTTATGTTAGTTTAGAATATTTATGTTATGTTATTATTATTATTATTATTATGTTATGTTATTATTAGTAAAATTAAACAATATTGAACACTTACAACACCTATATATGCTAATATTTCTACATGTGATTGTATGCAATTCTATTTAAATGTAAATATTATGTAACAAGCCAATTATTGTACTTAATGGGAAATAAAAAAAATCATTCATTCATTATAATACAGTGAGACTTTCTCTTTGATTTTCTTTGTTTTTGATTTTAAATATAAAGAAACTGTTAATCGTGAAGAATAATTACCTGACTCTAAATTTTCCATGTAGGTTGCTATGGTAATAAATGTAATTGTTTTTAATAGACGTCTTTTTGTTCAGTACAGACCTTACCTGAAATGAGTTAAGTTTTTTATCCAAATCAGGTCTTTTGCTCGTATTTATAACACGTATAAACAGATGTTTGAATTTAATTATAATTCAGTAAGCATTTTTCATTGATTTTTGTTTGTGTTTGATTTTATTTTGTTAACCTAACATATAAAGCTGTGTTTTTTTGGAAAATAATAAACTGATTCTAGATTTGTTAAGTTGGTTGCTATGGTAATGAATGTAAAAAATGCATTCAACAAACATCTGTTGGTTCAGTGTAGAATTAAGATACAATTATTGTGCACTAATTTAAATAAAACCCGAACCACAAAACAAGGAACAAAAACAATAACTAAACAACTAAAATGTAAGATATGTTTACAACGTTACCCTTTGTCGTCACAGTGCTCTTTTATTTGTTTAATTATTGTGCTGTTAAGATTTTAATCCGAATCAGCTGTTTTATTATTAATACGTAACAAAAGATGTTTAAATAAATATAATACGCCTTTTTCGATGATTTTTGTTTGTGCTTAGTTTTATTATGTCAACCTAATTTAAGAAAGCCGTTTGTTAGTTGCCATGGAAGCACCGCTTTAACAATTGTAGATTTTTACTCATCTAACATTTTATAAAGATTTTTATCAATATCATCGTTATACAAAAAAAAGGGTTGGTTGTGAATAATAATAAAGTGATTCTAAATTTGTTAAGTTGGTTGCTACGGTAATCAGAGATAAAAAATAATTAGACATGCATCATCCGCAATAATTCGAATTACAGCATGCATTGTTTTTTCATCATTATTATTTAAATAATAAATAACCAACATTTCAAACAAATTTTGATATTGCCAATTACAAGAAACAATATAATATGTAACACCAAATGTTTGAATTTCAATAGAATAACAATTCCTCTAATATAAATAAAAGCTGACTATAAATTAGATAAGTTAGTTTCTATGGTAATAATTGTATTTTTAATGCTTTCAATAAACGTGTTTTAGTTCAGTATAGACCCAACCTAAATTTGGTTAAAGTTTTTTTATCCATATAAGCTGTTTTATTTACGATATGGACAACATATAATATGTTAGATTTTTCCATGATTTTGTTTTATTTTTGCTTTTATTTTCTTAAGCAAAACAAAAAATTATATTGGTTGTGAATGGTAATAAATTGATTATAAATTTTCTAAATTAATTGGTTGCTATAGTAAGGAGTATGTCATGTTAAAAAAATGACTATTTGTTAAGCTTTATACTTGAATCAACTCTTTTATCTGTTATAGGGCTGGGAGTGGTCCCACGAATTTGGACTATTTTAAAGCTATAAAATACAAATTTGACAAAATCCTTCATAGTGTGCGCCCATGATCCCATAAGAATATTTTTTAAAATTTTACTATAAGTTTTTTCGACGTTGATTATGTCAGTCAGTAAGTCAGGAGAAAGCCGCTTATATCTAGTAGGTATTCCAAAAGTATGGATCTCCTTCCCGAACTTATAGACAACGTAAATTAGAACGATAAAAGCTTGGAAATGTCTTTGGATGATTAGTAACTACTTCTACAAACTTTCAAGATCACTCCCTCTCCAAAGTAGGGATCCTGTGGGGGAAAACTCAAAATGTTTAGGGAGGTTCAAGGGAGGGGGTGTTGTTGAAAGTTTGTGAAAGTTGTTATTCATCGTTCAAAGACATTCAAAAATTTTCATCTTTCAACTTTCCGTTGTGTAGAAGTTACGGAAGGGGAACCATACTTTTGCAACACCTGGTACGGATCTAGCTTATGAAAATGATTAATTTATATCAAACAAGTAATAAAATAAATTAAAGGAATGTAAGTTTAGTTAGCTTTTAGACTTGTTTATTAACGCACTAACAACTAACTGTTTGATTAACCAGCTTGTCTCTACCCACACTCCATTATAGTCCCGTTGAATAAACTATTTAGTATTCAATTTACGGTCAACCTATTTCATATTTAATCGTGTAAAATAATGTGTTGGTAGAAATAATTGTGCTATAACAATGTTAGGTTATTTCAACACAAATAAGTTTATTATAAACACCAATATAGGGGATTATATTTGTTGGGAACCAGGAAAATAATTGGACATGCTGTGTCATCGTTTATATTAAACACCAAAAACGAGGTCAGAACGTTACACATATTGTTTTAGAAGTTGATAGTTGGCTGTACAGTCGAATGTAGGAATGTCTTGTTAAGATTGTGTTTCTAAAATAGTACTCCGATCTGGTGTCCTTATCCCATATACAGCAATAAGGTTTCACGCACTTACATCAATAAAATAACCAGCCTTTATTACAAATACCACCGTGAAATTTAACACCCTTGTTTTTGGTGGTATCCGAAAAAACTTCTATATGTAAATATTTTTCATTTTCAAACGACTTAAATTTGCAGTTTTTTTTTATTTTTGATAAAAATAGGTAAAGTTGTTTAGGCGTATTGCTGTTAGCAAATATGGCTTTTTTATATTGGAAGTTGGGAGTAGTGCGAAACAGTCTTGTAGGCCGGAACAGAGGCTCAGTTAGAATGCGAAGAATTTAGTGGTGTTCCTTAGTCATTATGTATAATTTGCAAAAAAAAGTATCGGAACGGCTGGATTTCGCAACTTCTAACAAAAGATTTTAAAATGTTTAACCTATCATTTTAAAGGCTTGGCTATTATTTATACCTTGGAAGTTTTCAAATTGTGTTAACCTCGTCAATATGGTGTCTGATTTATTTTTCATTATGATTTTACATTTCACATATATAGTTTCTAAAACTTTATATATATATATTTTTAAATTCAACAGTTTCGTTTAAACCGGACTTAAAATTTTTATATTTTGGTCTTTTTTGCTACTTCGGTTTGGTGATAGAACAATAATTCCCTGTTACAATTTACAGGTTTTTTAGCCACACTACAAGTAGTACTCATTTAATCAAAAATAGCTGGTTTCAGATTGAATGAGAGTTGATAAAACGTAATTCTAAGTAATGTCTAAGTATACTTTAGGTGCACACGTGCTTCAAAAGGAAGCGTGAAGCTGCGTAATTTCAATCTACCTCGACGACAAACGTTGATAGTCTCTCATTTCAGTATTTATGAAATTCTATACATATTTAGCACCAAAGTCTTTTAATTATTTACCGGAAAATATTAAAATATGTGGAAATAAATTTAGATTTATAAGATTATTGAGGAATCATTTAACTGAAGTTAAAAACATTGATTTCTTTTTTAATGTTGGTAATTGAGAGTGTAAAAGGAATGAATGAGTGATATTGAGCGTGTATGAATGAATGACAGGTTAGTAATGTAAGTTAATATGTAGTTTTTGTTTAGAATGGTATTTTTGTTAAGTTTTATTGTAAAAATGTATTGCATTGCTTATGCAATGTAATCAAATGTAGAAGCTGATTTTTGAGTTAGTTATTCTAGACTCTGCTTAATTGTGATTGCTATTGTGTTTGGTCCGGCTGTATTTCTCTCTGCGAATTTTTGCTTAAATAGTAATTAAATTATAAATATTTTTTGTTTTTCTTAATTTTTTATTCTTAGTTCTTTTGTGTTATATTTTTGTTGTTTTGTTGCCCCTTACAGGTGTATATACCTCGGGGATTTATTGCTTCTCATTTGAAACTAATTAGAACTTATTATATTTTGAACAGTAAAGTATGTATACTTATATTTATGTGATAGAATATGTAGTGTGTTTAGTTTATATTTTTTATACTGTTGATTTTGTAAAGAAGCGATGAATAAAACTTACTTACTTACTTTACTTAATTTGCCTCCAACCGATATGGTTAGTACATTATTCATTGCTTGGTTACGTTCCATTTCATATTGATCAAACAAACCGTTTAAATAATATAAATATTATAAAATATTCATGCGTTAAAAAATTAGATATCTAAACATATAAATAAATTTAGAGTGTCTGTATGTGATTTAAAAATCTTGTTTCTAAATTCATATTTTATTCAAACATTACCAAAACCTTAAATATACATTTTTGAAGAGATAACTTCTATTGGCCCGCTGGGCACTTTCGCTTGACTATGTTTCTGAAATCTCGCGTCACGTAAACTTTTGCGTAAACATAAGTCAGAGCGTGAAGAGGGAATATGCGATACATAGTATAAATAGACAATTAAGCGCGTGGAGAAGGAATTGACGATACTTAGTATGTAATAATACGTTATTATTATTATTATATTAATATATTATAATATTATTATATTATAATAAGTATGCGAAAATAGCGACCATTAAAATGTAAGCATTATTAATTTAGGGACTAATGATTTTGAGTGAGTTACTAGTGTATACACTCTACATAGAATTCTAAGAATAATTCAATATGTAAGGGATAATTATAATAATTATTATATTTGTGCGTTTTAAGCTGTGTAAAGAATATTGATTTTCGACCAACTCAAGTAAGTTTAGAAAAAAATTTACATTTTGTACATTTTGACAAAGTAATATTTTACATTGTTTTATTTTACTGTAACTAATGGAGGTCATACATGTTAATGGAGTATCTATTCCTCACAGAGTAGTTTGTTCTAGGTCAGATGGCCAATGCTTATTCTACTCTTTGGCTTTAATTGTACATGACACGATTCTCTGGAGTTTGAGGTGAGGACCAGAGTTGATAGTCCTGTTTCAAACAATTGGCGCAGGTTCAAACCATATACTTTAAAAGTAACAGGAGATATTTATTCAACAAAAAAATAGAATATATTGCGGATATGAGCGAACGGTTTTTTGGAACCTCCTGTGAAATTCAAGCAGCATCCGAAATATTTTTTATGAATTTCAGGTGTACAGAGATGGTTATTTCTTGTGGGAGAGTTTTGGGGTGCCTCCAGGGAGGTTTCCTATTTAATACATACAGCTGTGACTAGGTCCATGAAAGAACCTATAACATTATAGGCCATTTATAAAATATTAAAAAAAAGTTTTAGGACGGTTAAGTTATGTGAGATTTAAATACTTTGAGAATTTGTATCATCAAGTCTACGGACTATAGTTATAGAACGTTATACTGCCTTATAAAAAGCATATAAAAAATTAATTTTTTAAATAAAATTCCTGTGAACTGTAGATATGCAAATTTATATAAAAAACAAATAATTTTCAAGGTAGTATAATCTACTTAAGTGTTCTTAAAATTAAAGAGAAATTTAAATCAAATGTTTATGTTAACTTTATTGCTGTGTAGGCCTATATCGCAACATGATTATTCATAGCATATTTAATAAGTCAATTAAAAGTAAACGAATTATTTCCTAATCTCAAAACTACGCCCACTAAACTCCTTGGGGTTGTTGTTTTAATTTACCACGAAGAGAAGAGAACAAACAATTCCTGTGAACCAATTAAAATTTGTGATGTTATCAATTATTTTACTTATTAAAAACATACGTTTAGTTTATTATTAATAACAACACAGATTAAAACTATGTCATTGAATTTAGTTTTCAATCTTAAATATTTTTAATAGCTTTAACTGTGAATGAATTGTATCTATGAATTCCAGATTGCTCGTAAGACAATGACAATTCAAGGTTTAAATATATTAAAAGATGTTTGTAAATTTACTTTTATAACGCTAGAAATAATTTATTTTTTGACAAACTAACTTTGGCTGATTATACAGTATTGAACATTGTTTATACTTTACTTAATGTTAGGCTTAGTAGAACTTAGATTTAGTATAAAACTTGTAATGTTTTGTAGTCAGAAGTTGAATAAAACTATGTTCATCAAAATGTTTACAAATATTTTACTATAAATTTAAATTTTTTCAAGTGAAACTTCTTTGGTGGAGAAAATTATCCTGGATCATACGAAGAATGAAACACTTCCCCTTCTCCAACTCTACTCTCTCCGTCACACACGCCGCTTGTTCAGTGTTAATAAGTAGCATAGGGAACCAGTTTAACACTTGCGTATTATAATTTACATTAACCGAACACGTTTGAATTTTTATGAAATTTTTGTTGAAGTATTACAACTAATTGACCAAATAAGCTGTTGTATGTTTTAATCGTTTTCAATTATTTTTGTTTACTTCGTTCTTCAAAAGAAACTACTTAGGCTTACAAAAAACAAATTATTACTGAGTCTAAGCCGTGAGGAATTTTCAACATGGTAAATGTACAGAGAATATAATTTAATATTTTACTCAAGTGAAATACATTTTGGGAAAAACACACTATATACTCAAAAATCATAGGAATACTTAAATTAATAATTTGAATCCTAAATATTTCAAATTCAGACTTTAGGCAAATATGTATTAATGTTAAATATAAAATTCACTCAATTTATCACCGTCAGTAGGTTTATACTTATAAATTAACAGAAGTTTAAATTTGTATGAAAAAAACAATGGTTGAGACAAAGAGTTATAGTTTAAAATATAGTTTTATGTTTGTAGGCTTAATTTGTTTCTTAGATGTTAAGAATAGAGTAAAAAAAGGACTGTTAAAATACATATATTTTAAAAACAATTTCTAATCTCAAAACCAATCACATAATACAACAAATGCAAATAGAACAATTCTTAAAATCAATTGTTTCTAGAACCAAAGAAGATTTAAGTCCAACGCGTGAGAATCTCACGCACTTTTAAAACATAGTTCAATTTATCAGTTAGGACTTTTACTAAATTACATAATAATGGCCACCTGTCCAGTTGCCATGAGCTTACTACTAAAGCTACTTAATCAATCATAGTTCTAAGAAGGGAGGGGACTTGACAAGGCACGAAATACGCTACGCATAAATAAGTGTGTGTTATCGCTTCTGCATCTGACTTGTTTTACTCGAGGCCTATGTAATCTTATTACATACATTACAATACAAAATGTAACCTATATTCTTAAGCGAGTGGTGTCACGAATGGGGTTGGTTCACGCTTGGGTAATATAGGAGATATTAACCAAATAAAAACTGTTTGGGGAAAAAAACAAACTTGGATTTAAGTACAAAATCGCTGTTTGCACTTTAAAACAACATGTAATAATTTGTATTTATTATTTAATAAGCTTTAAGGTATTATGTTACAAGTTTAACTATTTGATATGAAGACCAAACACAAAGCTATAATGGCAAATCTAACTTGAGTTTGTCTACAATAATGAGCATGAATGTTGTTCATATAATCGATATTGAAGATCTAAAACTTTTTACGTCAATTTGTACTGTTATTGGGGTTATGACAAAATTAGCCAAACTGATTTTCCTTGTGCTGCAATAAATTGAATGTCAATTCATATTATGATAATGACACCCTAATTTGGTTCTTTTTTCCAAGTATGAATAAATGCAACACTTAACATTGGTTTTATCTGAAGATAGATGTCTTTTCGATGACAATATTCGACATAATAGTTTAAATATGAATTTTTTATTAAATATAAATGTATTGAAAGATTGATAACACTTCGCTCTTAATGTTTTTAGTATCTTTTCGACCGAGTATCACTCAGTATTTTTTTTTAGGAAAATGTATGTAAATACCAATTTCATACTGAATAAATATGCATATTTTTCGATCTTACGTACATATGAACTGTTTATTTAAATTAAAAAAAAAAATAAAAAAAACATGAGTGTAATCAGTTTTAACATTTTATTCGTTTTTTTTTCAGATATGAAACCTAATGCTTTCAAATCCTGACGTCCAAAAACCTCTATAGGTACCTGTAGGTTATATAACCTATCCAACGAATAGGCCATATATGATATTGTTTAGGCCTATGTTATGTATTTTAGAAATAACAAATAATAATTGTAATCATTAGATAATTTATATTATCTTTATAGAAATGCAAAGGATGCAGAAACTGCTGAAAAGGTTTTCAGAACGGTTAATAACAGAACAAAAATAATGTTTAGTTACGTTTGGTGTTTGAATAAATAAATAAGTTGAAAATTATACCACCTGATACATTGTTAATGATTTATGTTTGTATCTATAATGTATCTATTCGCCTGTACTTAGTGACTGCAAAGGTGGTGTATAAAAGAAGTTCAGAGTTAAAATTGGTTTTTCCGAGTTTATGTGCATTTTTTCAGACAAAAGACGTAATGCATTCGATTCCTGACATCAAAAAACACCTATATGCAAATTTTCATCAAAATCGTTAGAGCCGTTATCGAGATCCCCGAAATAATTTTATAAATTTATAAACAAATATACAAAAATTGCTAGTTTAATAAGGTAAGATATAAGATATTCCCCTATACTTAGTGACTTCAAAGATGGTATGTAAAAGAAGTTCAGAGTTAAAATTGTATGCGCATTTTTCCGAGTTTATGAGCATTTTTGCAGACATAAGACCTAGCGCATTCGATTCCTGACGTCAAAAAATACATATATATGCAAATTTTCATCAAAATCGTTAGAGCCGTTAGCGAGATCCCCGAAATATTTTTATAAATTTATAAACAAATGTATAAGAATTGCTCGTTTATTAAGATAAGAAATAAGATATTCCCCTTACTTAGTGACTTCAAAAGTGGTATATAAAAGAAGTTCGAAGTTTAAATTTTATGCGCATTTTTGCAGACATAAGACCTAGCGCATTCGATTCCTGACGTCAAAAAACCCTTATGTGCAAATTTTCATAAAAATCGTTAGAGGCGTTAGCAAGATTTCCGAAATAAATTTATAAACAAATATACAAAAATTGCTCGTTTAATAAGATAAGATTTATTTGAATTCACTCCGTTAGTTATGTTTTCAATGCTTTAAAAATAAGAAATTGAGATAATTGAAATTGTCTTAGTTATGATTGATGTAATAACAAACAATTAATTGTAAACACAGACGTTGTGATTTCTGTTTGGCACGTCCAAAACGTTTAGTTATTTACATCAAAACAATTGTGATGCAATTTTATTTTTGAAATTAAAATTTAACTTTTGATGTTGAAAGTTCAGACGTTGAAAGGATATTTTAAATAAAGTTTACTTTGCAAAGAGGATTATTTGCACTTCATGTGGTTTTTTAGCGCTCAACGTGAAGAAAAAGTGACTTTTGTGACATACGAGGTTTTGAAAATACACCATTGATATGCTCTCATGGGCGAATTCTCTTTACATTAGTTTTCTTATAAATCAATTCTGATTATTATGCATTTTTATCAAATAAAAAAACATGGGTACTGGCTATTTACCCACGCCCCCACAACCACTCCCCCCTCCGTTTTCATTAGTATGGCGAGTGTTTGTCAGTACGTAAGTGAATAACAAAATAGTATAGTTATATTGTTTGTTTAATTTATTCGTTGACATATAACAGCTGATTTTTTACATTGGTACATCTGATTAGCTTACATTTTTAAATAAACACTAAGCCAATCCTAGAATATACTTTAAGGTTATATGTACAAATGTGATCAAAATAAATACTCGAAACCTTTGAGTGGAATCTTTAATAGTGATTTTAATTTATTACCACTAAATAAGACCAATAAATCAAACAATACAACCCTGCGCATGCGTTATTCTTTTTGTTCACTGTGAATTATTAGACTCTCTACATTTACCATGCTTAAAACCCCTAAAGAATTATAAAAAGTTAGATATAGTTTGTCGTCTGTAGACTTAAATAGTTTCTTCTGAAGAACGAAGAAAGGAAATAATATATAAATTTTCTACGATTTCTAACCTCAAAAAGTCATAAAGCCTACATTAGTTCCACAACACGGTAAACCTAATATTTTGAAATTATATTATTTTTATTGCGTATATGAATATGAAATTAATTTGAACGTGATTTTTCACGTTATATTTATTAATAGTACATATTGTTTAGTTTTAAACTGATTATTTATTAATTTCCCCTGATTTCCTTTAATAAAGCATTTAAATAATTTGACCTACATCAAGAAATACCATCGGGACGTTGTACAACTGCACATAGATTTAAAGTATTTTTTGTATGGTCATAAGATAAACGGAAGAGCAAGCACAGAGTACCCTAACTTCAACCGTTCCAGAAGTTTAACAAAAATGGATTTCATAATAAAACCGCGCCTACACTCAACAAATCGAAATAACCATCTATCCGACATAAACAATCACAACTTGAAGAGATAGTGCATGATATATTTGCAAAAGTGAATCAGTTTTATTCGGAGATTGGTTAGATTAAATGTCGCAACACAGCCTGCAGCCTGTATAAACGGAAAATATGCCAACAAGTGACAGCTCGGTATTTTTGTTTTTAATACTATTTGTTACATTTGTCAAGATCAAAGGTACTTGTTGACAGATTACAACAAATGTAAAAAAGTTGTTTTAAAACTGTTGTTACATTTATCAAGATCAAAGTTATTGTTGACAGGTTTACAACAAAAATAAAAATGAGTTAATCATAACACGTACTCATACATTCCATACTCGTTATTTGTAACATGATCACGTCTCACCATAACCGACAGAACAAAACATTATGCATTCTTTTTACAATAGTCACCTTTACATGTATATAACAACATAGCATTAATGACAAATAAGCTTACAAAAATATAACAATAATTATTAATCTCCATGGAATATACACGTACCGCTGACGTGAGTGGAATGAATTTCCAAATTTAAGTTTATATGTTAAGTTTATTTTCAACCAACTATTTGGGAAACGTATCTACTCACGAAAGCGTTGAGTAGCTGCCTACATGTACGAAATATATTAGCAGATGTTTTATACCTTAGCCTAAAACCCCGACTCACGCCCTGATTCATTCCGCTCCCAGGGGAAAATCCTCGCTTTGGGAGTTTGCACCTCGACTTTGGGGCTCGGATTTGCATCCCGGCTGTTTTCGAGGCACATTTTGTTAAATTTTATAACTTTTAAGAACACGGGAAATCTATTGAAAAATAGTTTTGGTGTAGAATAAATATTAATAGAATCTCACAAAATCTTCCTTGAAATGACGAAGCAAATCTATATTAAAAAATGATAGCAATAATTAACTATATTAGTTACATTTTTTATTAGATGCTTTTCTTCAAATCACTACCGTTCAACCTGTGGGTGGACCGGTGCGTGGTCCGGTGCACGGTCGCCTCGGCTCTTTCCGGATCACCTCGGGCTGCTCCGTATAGCACATCGCGTTACGACTGCGTTCTGGCATACGTATATTTGCAGAGGACACTGGGTCTGAAATGGTTAACCAAAAAATTCACCATCAGATAGGTGGGGATGGGGGGTGGGTTTCCCCTGAGGACCAAACATTTTCGGAAAAACCCAATTTATTCTAAAAAGTAAAAAATAAAAAAAAGTTGTTAAACATGCTTTCCTATCCATGAATAACATAATTAAACTTGAACTAAAAAATAACTAAATTACAAGTGAAAAAAACATGGAAAAAGACCGGGATTTGATCCCAGGACCTTTGCCTTTCCGGGGCAACACTCTACCACTGAGCTATCCTGATCCCTGATATTGGTCGATGTTATCTAATTTGTGCGGTTTTACTGCATTTATGAATTAATAGACTGAATACCTTGCATGCGACATTGAAAACAACCTCAATTCTTTTTGCAGCCTACAGTGGTGTTATTTATTATTATTTTTAATTTGTAATAAATTACCTGCTTACACGCTTCCTCAGCAAGTTCTTGCGAAGTTCCGAAAACATTACTCCCCAAGCTTTGTGTGTGTGTGTTTATTTTGTGAAAAGTAAAAAGATTGCATGCTATCAAGTCTCATTACAATATCTGATTCGCTGAGGAAGAATTAATTTTATTTGTGGGTTATTTTTTAGTTTTTAGTTCGAGTCCATTTTTGTTATTCGTGGATAGGAAATAATGTTTTGAAACATTTTTTTTCATTTATTTTATTTATAATACACGGAATCTATGCTGTTCTCCCTTTATCAACCCCATAAAAATACTAAATTTCAAATTTATAGACATCCTAGTGATCAAATAATTTGGAGAAATGGTGAATTGCGTTCTCCTGAAATCAAAAAGAGCAAATATAAAATTTACCCTACTTTCCTCTAAAAAAATCATGTAAAACCGTTCAACTACTGCGCATGTCAGTTAAGTTCCGTACACTAACGTTTATCTGATTTTAGAAATGAGAACGTGAACATTGAAACCACAAATTGATTAAGATAGATCCACTTTACGTTTAATTAATACTGTACACGTTTTAAACATTTCGTACATACAGAAGGGAACCATTATTCCCGGTACAATTTGACAGCTAAATAATTAGTGGAACCCATTAATCAACGGAATGAACCGCAACCTGTATTGATGTAATCGTAGGCGAACACTTCACAGACAATGGTTGCTAGTTGCTATAGTAACCGCTGGTAACATTGTTAGCACTTAACCTCATTGAAGTATGTTTGAAAAACTAAACATTTTCAGTGTACGAACGGTATCTAAACACTTCCATTCATGTTTTGGTAGCAGATTTCTTACGGGAAAGCAATGAAAACATTCTCCAGGTTTAATGACTTTACAATTCGTTGAACTCACTGCGGAAAGCATTGGAGGTTATTATGTTGAACATGCTAAGTATGTCCTTATTTAATGCTGGAGAACTGATTAATTAGTGAAAATAGCGGGTTATAACTTGATTACTGTAGCTGGTGCATCACTGATAATGACAACTTTTAATTATTAAATTTGATGTAGGGCCTATCATACCTTGTAAAAGTAGTTCAGGGTTTCCTTTCTTCTTACTCGTTGCAACAGCTGTTTCGCCCCAACATAAGCCATCATCAGGCTTAGAACACAAAACAACACGTTTACTACACGGACATAAACACACACATTCACAATTGCATACCTATTTATTATTTTTAATTATATTAAACAAATAACAAATTTACTCTTTGATAGAAAATTATAAACAGTAAACGGTTTTTTAGTTTCATATAAATAAATTAATAAAAGGTTCCTAGCTGTTGAAATATATGTTTCTTTAAGTTGCGTCAAAATAAACAGCCCAAGGGTTGGGCTGTAAGGGTTGAAACGTTCTATGCATCGTAAATCATGTTCCAGGAAAAAACTATCGTTATTCGATACATTTCAATCTATTAAACAATTAAATTATAGTTTTAAACATTTTGCCAGAAGGGGTTGTTTTCACACATACAAAACCATAAGCTCATATAATGATGACGACACTTTTAAAGAAAAGTATAAGACCAGCTTACTTATATTTTTTTTAATGAAAATCAGTCTTTATTAACACGTTCACTGCTAAGGAAGCACATGTGAGCTTGACACTGAACACTATGAGAAACGGCAGACACAGTGCATTGCACGCCCGTATGGGGAGTATTTTCATCTTCGCACATTTACCCCCGTGTGGTAGTATTTTCAATACACAATGCATTGCGTGCTTTGTACGCCTACCCCCGTATTGGAAGAATTTTCAACACACATGGCATTGCGTGCTTTGAACGCCAATTATAAACCTATATGTGCGATGACGCACATGTGCGTTCGCTTTAAAATTTAGTGATTATTACGTAGAAAGGTTAAAAAATAAAGTCTACTCATTTAGGCTATAAATATAAAAAATATATGGTATGCTCCTATCATAGGAAATACGAAATTTGCGTAGCAGTGAACGTGTTAGGAAGGTTTTCAGTTAGCTTACTCCGTCATACACTGGACTGTAGGAAAAAATATGTAAAAAAAGCATAGGATGTTTCAGATGAGTTAGTAAACAAGTTCTAGGGAAAAATGAATAATATACAAAAATATTTATCAATAGAGTTGTAACCGAACATATATATATAACAAATTGTGATGTTGTAAATCTAAGCATGAAATACAAATTAGGTATAGATTTTAAAATTTCTTAAATGAAATGACATCATTTACTTTCATTTAAAAGAAACCGTACCATCATCGGCTCGATAGAACTTCAGATATATTTACCATCAGGATTGTATACTAAAACCATAAACCCCAAAAATGTGCAATTATAAATATGACAATTTAATAAGTAGGTATAAGTTACCTGTCTTCTGTCATCCATCCTTGTTTTTAATTTTGTGACAACCGCAATTTTGGGTTACCCCATCATCCGGTCACATTAATTACACACAAAAACACGAAAATTAAATATAAATATGAAATAAAAATGACTATTCATATATTTTTATAGTAACGCCAACATTTTCTTTCATTTAAAACAAACCGCATGGATATCGGCCAGATAGATCTCTGGAAATAATTAGCAATAGGGATGAAACATAAAACTGAACAAAAACTCAAAATTTACCCTGATAAATAAAACAACGAAATAAAAATTGCAGTTTGTAATATTTGTGTAGTGGCTTTAAATCATTTAAAACGAATTCAAAAAAATTGGCCCTGTGGATTGGCAGAAATAGGTATCACAAGATGGCTGTAACATAAAACAAAAGAAACAAAAAAGCCCAAAGTGCCCTTATAAATATACGAATGAAATAAACATTTAATTTCATAAGTTTTTGACAATATTGACATTTTCTTCAATTTAAAACCAATTGAACGAAATTCGGACCTGTATATCTCCAGATATAGGTATATCAATAGGATCACCAAACGTTTAAGTCGAGGCTGAATTATTATATAAGTAAGATAAGGTGGTGTGCCTACTGCACCTATATACGTTACTTGTCTATATAAATCAGATTAGTTGGTGAAGGGATAGTAGGGCAGAGGAGGGTTGGAAACATAAATAATCTAACACTGAAATATAACTCAGAACGCAATCAGGAGTTTCATTATTTTTGTCTCTAAGGTTGGTATTCTGACATAAACAAGTGGTACATAAATGTAACTAAATAGTTACAGTTGACCGTGGTTTGAATTTAATTATCATTACAGGTAATTCAGAACCATAAAACCAAGTGAGAAATCTGAAAGAGCTTTGCTTACATATTATGATGGTTCATATACGGACATAATCACGTTACTGTTCCTAATAGAAGCTACCAACTAAAAATGTTTTCCATCAAGAAATTGCTAGAAATTCTTGCAACATTATTAAACACGAATTTTAAATATTTTTTAAAGATCTTTATTTATAAATAGAAAAAAATTGGTTACGAAATAGCACCAATTCGCCAACAGCAGTCTACATCACCTTTATCAAAATCTGGTTAAAATAGCAAATATATTTTCTCAAAAAATTATTGGTTAAAACGAGAACATTTAAACGTAAAACGTCATACAACCATGGAAATATTTTGTTTCGTTTACCGTGTGTCTATCTTGTAATTATTACTTTAAAATTTATATTAAGAAAATCTGCTAAATGAATTTACATCAAATGTCGGTTGAATGCTGCCCTTGCTAGGCCCTAGGTTAACAAAATGTATTAAGCTATTATCTGTTACTGTCAAATGATTTAGAAGTTATACATATTATAGGCTATATTATTGATTTAAGTTGTAAACATAACCCCAAAGTATAATCTACGCTAGGTTTTGTTTGCGAATTACATTTGATGGAAGAAATCAGCTGTTATATTATTAAGTTAAACGGATAGGTATGTCTTCTTTAAATTTATATAAACGAATATTTTGATGATAAAAGGTTGTATTTATATACAGTTTATAACCTCAAAGCAAATATAACGTGTAATTATAACATACATTAGTTCTATAACTCATGTTTAAAAAAATCAACTTCACCAGAAATATTATAACGATTGAAGTTGTAAACTTAACCTCAAACTATAATATACACTGGGTTTACAGGTGATGGGTGAAATCAGCTGTTACATTAAATGTTACTCCACGTAAGGACGTTCATACGTACACTCGCTTTTAATTGTACAATCTCTTGATGATCATTGTTTAAAAATTAAACATAAAATCTGTTTTACTTATTAAGTTTTACTTTAATATATTTTAATAATTGAGATAAATTTACCGCACAAAATTCTCAGTTTTGAAAGCTATCTCAAAGCGGGTGGCCATGTATGGGTGGACGAAATAAGCCATCATTCGGTTGATGTTTACTTGATTTTAAAAGAATTAGCTGTTTTGGATGACATAAACAAATATTTCTTATAGCCGTAAAAAAAAAAAAAAAAAAAAAAAAAACAGATAGACAGAACTGAAATTATGCAGAACACTTAATTAACGAAAACCAGAGATACATGAACATGAACACTGATTTGTAAATATGTCACAAAGAAAAAAAGAGACTACAATGAATATATTAGAAGTATATAATTATCCATATAACCTATAAAAAATTGACAAGTTGAACTTTTCTTACAATCCTACATATGACATAACCGTCAAACTCAAGTAAAATAACGAATAGTTCTACCATTCTTTCTTTCATACTTTGAACCTAATTATCAGAATTTTACTGTTAACCCCTGAATTATCCTACCTGATACAGGACAAGAACGGCGTTAATAATGTGACCACAAACATTTGTATAATATATTCACAATGAGTTATACTCTGATTTTGTGATTGTTAGTGTTGTGTGTTACTCCTGTATGTGTTCGTACAAGCCTGACGAAGCCGACAGCGCTGTAGCTAGGTCTACAGTACGGACCGAAGTCAACTAATTCAAGGTAATTATTACTTATATACAAGCTTTGTGTTTACCTTGATGTGTCCCATTCTGCGTACTCCATTTGTTGCAGTGAAAATTCCTTCCCTCAGAATGTCTAAACACAGAGAGAAACATACTTTAGTTTACATTGAATTTGTAAATTGGACACACTAACAGTTCCAACCCCACCTACGTCACGGAGACTGCGTCGACTCGCTCGCAACAGACAAAGTTTTGGCGAAAATACGGGATAAAAAACCATATTCGGTAACTTAGGTAAAACTTTACTACACCAAGTTTTATGAAACTCGAATGAAATTAGTTTTCCTGACATTTTTTTAGAGGTGGGAAATGGAAAATGTTAACATTCGGATTTTGTATACAGTGTGTTTGTAAAGTTCCTTCAACCCCTTTATTATTTAAAATAACTTAACACAACTTTGTATAGGCCTATTTCTTATGTTGCATAACAGAATACATTTTTTGACATATCTGAACCTTTATGATTTTAGGGGGTTTGATGGGGTAGGGAGGTAAACATTTTCAAATATAAAGGTAGGAAATATAATAGAAAATTGAAAAGCTTATTAAAATAGAAAGAGATTTTCACAAAATAGAGCTTAGTATCTTGCTTCGTTTCAAAGTAATGGACTAAAAAAGTCCTGGAATTGTTATTGTTATCATAACATTAAAGAAGGATATTCATTTGTTAATATTAGAGATAAGTTAGGTTTGTTTGTTATTTTCCAGAACTTTGACTGCCCATTACTTTGAAACGAAGTAAAATATTAAGCTCTAGTTTGCGCCATTGTGTTTCTCTTTTAATAGGATTTTCAATTGTGTATTGCATGACCTACCTTTGTATTTGAAATTGTTGACCGCATTACCTCCAATATAGGCCCCCAATATCATAGATGGTTATATATGTAAAAAATGTGTCCTGTTATGCAACGCAAGATATATACAAAGGTTTGTTATCTTATTTTCAGTAACACAAATAATTATGGGGAGTAAAGGAATTTTATGAACACTCAGTATATTTACGTCTACTAACAGAACTACGTGTATGTTAAATTTCAAGTCATAGGACTTTGTTGGTTATGTTGATAATATATATCAGCGAAAGTGTCTACATAGATATGGATTTTCTCAGAACAAAAAACCAGATTCAGTAGTTCGTGAATAGTCATGTTCAGATACAAACTGCTGAAAAAATGTAAAAGATAAAATTTTGAGGATTTTTAAAAGTCTCCTCACTTTAGGCTTTAGCAGATACGCCAAGCGAAGTAATTTTCAACTGCTGTTAGTTACGTTAAAATTCTTAACCCATTTTGAAAAAGTAACATAAGTGATAAAATTAAAAAATAATAGTAGAAGTAAAAATTCAGAAAAGATACGTATTTACAACATCAATTGTTATAAATACAACTAATTAACAACATTAGAGATCATGGTCATTCTGTAACTCTATACGTGACTTGTCTATACATCAGATTAGCAGGTGACAGTAAGACCGTATGATGTGGGAGTGTTGGAAACATAAATAAATAACCCTGATATATAACCCAACACGCAATAAGGAGTTTCACTATTTCTTTCTACATCGTAATACTAACATAAACAAGTAATAAATAGCTGTTGTAACTAGATACGATATGGTTAACCGAGGTTTGAATTTAATTTTCATTACAGGTAATTAACTAACGATAAAACGAAGTGATAAAATCTAATGAGCTTTGGTTTCATGCAATGGTGCGTATACTGTAACTGTTTGCACTAGAAAATGTAGAAACAACTGTTTTAAAATCTTGTATTGTTAAATATTGTCGAATATTATTTATTACTTGGCAAATACAATTATTGCACTACTATGGAGTTTTGTATTGTAGATTTGTGGCTTTGCTTCTTTGTAAAAAGCCAACAAACACACACAGAAAATTCTATCCCCACCCCCTTAACGTTACCAAGAAAGTTTATTGCAGAAAGGTTGTAGTTGTAGGTTGTAGATTAAGGTTATAAAATTGTAGGTTATAGTTGTAGGTTGTAATTGTAGGTTTGTAGGATGAAGTTGTAAATGTAGGTTTTAGTTATAGGTTGTGGTTGTAGTTGGTGGTTGTTTTTTTATAGGATAATTAATTGTAGTTTGTGGTAGTATTTTATGGTTGTATGTTTTGGTTGTAGTTTGTGGTTGTAACTGTAGGTTAAGGTTGTAGGTTGTTATTGTAGATTGTGGTTGTATTTTTTAAATTTGTATTCTCAGTTTAAAAAAACGTTATATATTTTTTCTAAATAAATATATTTCATTTTAAGGAAAATATTTTTTGTTAGCAATTCTATATTTGAATTTTTGTACACAGTTCTGTTAAAAAAAAAAAACAATTTGAATAATGGATCGTTCATGTTATTATTATTTTATAAGTTTCTACAATGCAAGGACGAAACAGTTCTATACAGTTTTAAGAACCACTGATTAAATTTAGAAAACAAACTGTTGTAAAAAAAACTGTTGTCTAAACCATAATTCGAAAATTATGAAAATGTAAAATTATCAGTTTTTAAATATATTTGGTTGCAAAATAATTGCAAACATCGGAATGATGTTGTTATTTAATCATGCATTGGAAATATAAGACCGCCAATGATAAAATTGTGTTACTAATGCAATAGCACAGGTTGACCTTCTCAATGTTGACTCAATTTACTTAGTTCGAATATTAAACTTTCCTTTTTGTAATTTTTTGTAAATATGTTTAGATACGCTTCGAGAAATAGTACATTATATTTAAAACAGTTATCCGTTTTGGACTTGAAAACGAAACAAATTTAGTAGTTTAGGTTATTTAACTAAAACGAAAATTCTGAACGATGGAAAGAAATATTACCTGGGCATGTTTGTTTACAGTTGTGCATCTTTCAAGATTAATTTATTAAGAAATGTAAATAATACATCATGTAAATACATAAGTATTATACAAAAACACGTTCCGTTTCAAAATTACCTAAGATATGTGGTTTGTAATTTTCTAAGGTGACCCAAACAATAGTAATCAATTTATAACAATCGTTGGTTTGATGATTCAAAATATAACAAATTCACGTCACAACCAAATGAGTTAGTGTTTGCGCGGGAATAATATCTACAGTGTTTGTGTAAACGCAAAAACATAATAATATACCAAGTTGTTGCACCGTACAATCCGATACAGTAATTTTATCAGACGGAAAGTCTTGGAGAGTTCTCTTTACAAGTTGTACATTTCCTTTTTGCACGAAACACTTAGATGGCTTAGGCAAGGGAACGAGAGGAGGGGAGGAGAGGGTGAGATAAGGTGTCTGAGTCAAGTATAAAAGTCACGTATCTAAGTAAAGAGACTACAAACTGATCCAAGCTAATGTAGGGAGTAACAGTTTGTTTATACTTGCAACCTTGACACAGTTGTATTTCCTGTGTACGAGACTACTGCCCCCGATATATACCAGAGGCGGATCAAGGGAAAACCATTTCTTGTGGCTGCCAATGTGCCACCATTAAGAGAGTCTAAATAATCAATTCTAGAAAGTCTTTTATACTGATGCGTTCGTTGGGCCATCTTCTTTTTTCACGCAAAAGCAAGTTCATTGCAGTTAGAGGTGGACTGCAGAAACTTCGCGCAGACGGTAACGTGTACTAGTGACTTTTAAAAAAGGGTTAGAAGATCTACTAGTGGATGACAAGCTCTTTATAGTGAGTCACAATTACATCGTAAAGAAAAATTCCGGAGTTGTAGATATGAGACGTTAGTTGTCCTAGGACATTTATACGTTGCGAATCCCATGTGTCGCGTTATGCTGTAAGTCAACTAAATATTATTTGTGTAAGTTTTGTAATTTTGTCCGTAATTGTTTGTAGTTTTAATGGTTTAACGAACTCAAGTGAATGAGAAAACGCTGAAGATGGAGCAGATGCTCTTAAACGTGTTAGTGTTAAACAAGAAAGATGTTACGTGGTGGAACCCTTGTAGGGTAACTCATTGTTATAGAAAACAAAATTGCTACTTTTATTCTAAACAAACAATGTTCTTAACAGATAAATAAACATGCTGATCTGCAGATAACTTTTACAGATAAACAAATATGCTGACCAATAAATGGACTTAACAGATAAAGAAACATGCTGATCTGCAGATGGCCTTTACAGATAAACAA
>JAGFPH010003314.1:74832-113692 GCA_018207615.1 Philaenus spumarius | reverse complement strand
CCTTAAATCGATCTCATAGTTGTTTAAATATAACAGCTGAGGACGAAATCAAAAAACAATAACATAATCATGCGCATGCGCTATACTATTTTGTTACTCACTTACATACGGACGTACAATCATTATATAGGAGTAGATTATTTTAACAACATTTTCCATGAACACATAAAAACCAAATAATTTTGGTGGTACTGTACTTTTTTAATATCCAAAAGGGCTTCCCGTTCCTTTATTTTCTGCGTGTTCTTATTTAGCCAATTCGCCATTGTTGGCTTTAGCTGAGTTTTAGGGGCTGTGTTTGTGTGTGTTAGTTTGCGTATTGATCACACAATTTTTGAATATACAACTATTTTAAGTCAGTTTCACTAAAATTTATATTTCAAATTTATATCTTTAATATACCTGTCGTTGCTTCTTTAAAAAACATATAAATCATCTTCTTTATCTTGAAAATACCTTAAAACAGTTATTAAATTTGTACTAAGAAGGTTCAATTTGTTCCGGATATCAAGGCATAGTAATTAGGAAGATATGTAGAACCGTAAACTCTAGCAGCAGGTGTGGAAAGCTCCGACAATGTGTTAATTCAGCGATTTGCAAGAAAACAGCTGGGCTGGGTGTAAAATAAACTTATGCATGAGGCGGATTATACCTAACAGAACATTTTGCTGAGTATTACAGAATATTGTTGGAGTAGTACGATCAGCTTTATTTACTAGGCAGAACAAGATTATAATAAAATATGTTATTTACTGCCGAAGATAGCCGTAGTTTTCAACTCGCTTTAAAGTATCGTTAAACATTTAAGAAAATGGTGCTCAATATTGAAAGTTATGAAATAGTTAAGATTTTGTCAATTGTTTGAAAAATATATTATTATAATATTGTTTTGTTTGTATAAATATTTACTATATCTCTACAATTATTACAATTTTATAATATCACAAATGTTATGAATTATAAGAGTAGACCTATAAGGTTTACTTGAATTCTGATTTCTATTTTTTGTTTCTTGTTTAGCAAATTTCCGTAGGAAAGATGAGTTATTACAGCACCAATCACTTCGCAGAATACTTTTTCGGGTGTCATTAAACACTTTATATACATGTTCACACCCTAACGGCCGCAATTTGTGTCCGATTTGGTTAAAATTTGGTACACAAGTTATTTTTCTAAGTTTCTCGGAGGATTTCGTTAGCCAAAAAATCCAAAATACGGAAACCTTTTTTAACCGAAAGTAAGATTTTTTTAGATTTATCGTATCACAATTGATTTGTTTGGGGGTTTTTCTAAGAAATTAAAGATAGGACATTATTTTGCACATTTTTTTTCAAAGTGTTCCCCTAAAAATCAAAACATAAAATACCATAAATTAGACCGGTAATATTGACCTCCATAATCCTAGGTCGCTAGGCCAAGGTGCAAACTCGCGAAGCGAGTTTTCCGATGCGATAGGAACGAAGTAGTGCCTGACCCTTGGATGAGGTAGACAAAAATTCTACTAATATATTTTGTACACGTAGGCAGCTATTCAGCTTCCTAGTGAGTAGACCAGTTTTATAAATAGTTGAAAACCTAAAACACGTAAACTCAATTTTGAAAATTCACTCAATGGTTCGGCTGCATGATAAAATTATTTTGTTTTAGTAACGGCCCTTAGAGGTACCTTTTGTTGTTTCTTTTATTTAGATTTTTTTGTCATCAGAATATGATTATTAATTGCTTGTTATTTAAAAAAGAGTGTCTTCCCTTTGGGAAATAATGTACAAGTCTTTAATTATTTCCAGATATATTTTAAAATAAGGATATATTTTAATGAGGATATATTTTGAAAATAAGTTTACACCTCATCAATACTTGCTTCAACCTGTTTAATAATGTAATTTTAGTTTGCAAATAATACATTCAAACCTATTTTGCTTTTTATTTACAATAATGTGTAGCAAAAAGATAAGACAATTGCTTAAACTTGTTTAAATCCGACAATACTCTGCAGCAAAATATACTTATCATGGTTTGCCTTAGTATGTGACAATCACTCCTTCATTTTCAAAGTTTTTCCAGATTATAGTGTTGTCGTAGTAACTCCAGGACCCAAACCACAGGACGAGGCATTAGTTTTTCCCTTTTGTCAAAAGTATGACCCCCATTTCATCTTTACCTTGTTGCCAACCAAAAGAGCTTCAAGCTTAAAAACATTTCCTTTTTGGAAGTTAAGAAAGATTCTTGTGGATTACCTTATATAATTATGTACAGGAAATAAATACTCTAAATTTAGTTTTCTAGTAACCTATACGCACAGAAAACAGTAGTTACCTATATGCACAGTATAGTAGTGGCAGCAGAAGATGAAGATAATGCATTCTGCTTTTACTGTTAATTGATTTTATAATTGGCTCAGACGAGTTCGTTAGCAAAAAAATCCAAAGAAAGGAAGCCCGAAATGTCAGTTGATTTGTTTGGGGTTTTTATCTAAAAAAAATAAATATAGGATATTATTCTGCACGTTTTTTTTAAAGGCCGTATAGCTCTTCTAGTTTCCCCAAAATCAAAACATAAAATACCATAAAGTAGACCGGTAATATTTACTCCCATAATTCTAGTTACCTAGGCCGTTGGATTTTTATAAAATTGGATAATAAAATATTTCAAATTAAATTTTAACAATACAAAACTACATAAAAACGCCCTCCGTATATCACACGGAAACACTTGGATTCAAAACAGCTGACTCTATAGTAAGATTATCGGTTGAATCTTAAATTATGCCAAAGTTAACCGAATACACCTTCACCTTGTTTGAATAGCTTCAGTAATTTAATTTGAATAAGGGAGGAAATATTAAAGCAATTTATAGCTCCACCCTCATCCCTCTAAAATCTTATCTCCTGCCAACGCCAGACCTTCTTTAACGAGTTCCTTCTTAAAAACATCCACACTTTATTTAAACATCTGCAGTTTTATCGTGCGGGAATAAAATTTCTTGTACAAAATATCCCAGTGTTCAGATCGTCTTATGTAATAGAAAAGCTTTAACGAAATTATATTGAGAGCTGTAAATGATTAGTTAAAGAAGTGCAAGTAAATTATTTCGAAGTAATTAATAAAGCAATAAGTGTAGCCGTTTTATACTTTCTCACTATACTATAGTATAGAGAAAGTATAGTGATTTTTATTTTGAAATCTAAGAGCTGGCTTCGATCTATCTTGTATTTTCTTACCGAATGGTTTGATTCTGTTTACGCTCAAACACTTTTAACATTGAAACTTGCTTCGTGCAAACTTTATTCAGTACAATATGAAATCTAGAGCACCGGATATGCTTATAAATAACTTTTTACTGTGTTAATTACCGCCAGAAATCCTTTTTTTTAAGTTATTTCTTCGATACATATATTTCACGACACGTGTTTCGGAACTTAGTTCTTCCATCGTCGGGTGGTCAAAACACATTTAAAAACGTTTAACACAATTTATAAAAAACACATATAACACAAACGACACACACGCACAAATAAAGTTCAAACATGTTAGTACAGTGTTTATTCAGTAAAAGATCTTTAAGATGTGAGAACATTTTGGAGGTAGCACGATTGCCAACAACTTCCAATCGACTTGATTATGTTCATCCCTCACAACAATCGCTGCAACTTAAATACAAGTATTTTTAGATTCTATTATTGTTACAAGTTTTATTGTTCCACAGATTATAGTACTTCTTCGAGCGTTGACAATTGATAAATGCAATCACACGATGCGGTGATTGTGGATTACCTCAATGTTACTTATTTGGTTGGCAATATTATTATTCCATATCATGAAGTATTCTAATAGACCAGCTTACTCATCACGCATCCCTGACATTAACATTCTATTAAAGCTCCAGTTGTTGCATCGCAGTCAGCTTCATTAAAGCACTTTTGGAAATAAATACAAAAACATTCCTGCTAATAAGTTCAGAGGAGTTTTTGAAAACCCTTAAAAGATCGAACAAAGGTACACAAGTAGGTAAATTTCATGTTAAGTCACGGATTAAGTGCGTCAGACAACAAAACAAAATAAACGGTACCAGGAACTGGCGCATACTTTCTCACAAACATATTAAAATTATTAAACAGATTCACGGTGACTTGTAGGGTGGGGTAGGAGAGGTGATTTTGTATTAAAGTTGTTTTCCCATAAAAATCCATAAAATAACGGAAAAACCAACTTTTCTCAAAAACGGCTCGAACGATTTTGATTAAAATTTTAAAGTTTATAGTACTTTAGGTCCCTAATAAACTATAAAATTTTAATCAAAATCGTTAGAGCCGTTTTTGAGAAAAGTCGATTTTTCCGTTATTTTAAGGGTTTTTATGGGAAAATTACCCTTAAAAATAAAAAATTCACAAAAATGAAAAAAAACGCCTGGAGATACCGTAGATTAGTACCTCCATACCAAATTTCATCAAAAATCAGACGACTGGTTTAGGCTCTAGGTCTGATAACATCCACACAGACACACAGACACATACAGACACACACACAGACATCACTCCGAAAACCACTTTTTTAGGTTCAGGGGGACCCAAAACGGATATTTCCACCAAAAACTCAAACTCGAAAATTTTGACGAATACAATACTTTCTCCATATACTATGGTATAGGGGGAGAAAGTAAAAATGTTATGTATTATAAAAAAATGCAATGAAGGAAATAGTGATGTCAAAGCAAACCATTCGAATTCAATCATAACTTTTTTACTGTTTACTTGACATTCTGATTTAATTCAATTATAATTACAATTTTGGAACAATGCCACATGGTTCTTAGTCGATCACATAAGAGGCACATCACACACATCAGCGTTGTACTTCCTTTAGAATTAATCTTCCATCTAAAATTTACATCCAGTGTTCTTTTAAAAACACTTACATAGGCCATGTGAATTGCTAACATGAAGTATATTAGATAAAATTATTCATATTAAACTATTTTAAAGCACTTTAGAGTTGGTCTGTTTATTTAAATGTCAGTATCACAATGTAAAAGGTTAATTTCTTCTTTTTTTTTTGTAAGTAAAGTGGTTCTATTTGTACACAACGTAATCCAAACACCTGGGTCGGCGTACAATATGCTATACAAATTTAGCAGTAGAAACATATATGCCTCTATGTCTTCACCATATGAATGACTAAAGTAATGAATGTTAGATAAAAAATAGCCGTATTAAACAATTTTTAAGTACTTTAGAGTTGCCATATTCATTTTAATTGTCATTAACACAATTAATATAAGATGTTAATTTAATTTTTCGTAAGTTTAACCCTATTCTTACCCAATATAACCCAAACACCTGAACATCTAATATAACCTGGGTTGTGCTATTGATATTCTGTTATTATTCAATTTGTATTAAATGTATTAACAACTGTTAACAATGATCTATCAAATTGTTTCTAATACTAAAATTACCTTGGAAACTTAATTCAACTTTTTTTTAATAAATTGTGAGCTATTTACCCAGATTTATTTTTTCTTTACCTTAAATTCAAATGTATCATTCTACTTTAACATTAAACTTTCAATTAACAATCATGGCATTTTTAAAGTTTTCAAATAGAAGTATTAAATAGAAATTATTAAGATATATGTTTGATATTATGGTTAGTTTAAGTCTTTGTATACTTAAAATGTTTTTTTTTAGATTGACTTATAACAACATAATCAGGACAAAATAATGTACAGTAAATAATGTACTGTTATGTACACTTACATTTTTCTAGGATTTAAAAGGTCCCATTTTTTATTTTACTTGGTTTAATTGTATAGTTGATGATACCTTCAAATTTATAATAAAGAAAATAATGATTTTTTAATTGAATGTTTTATTTAAAATTATTTATATTGTACGATAAATACATTTATGTGTTTGTAATTTTACAGATGCAACTTTAAGAAGTCTTTCTAGTTCCAATGCTGATAATGAAAAGGAATTTGTTTATTATGGTATGCACTAAATAGTAGTTTCCCCCTATATTAAGTTTGATGAATTTTGTTCATTATTTTTTTTAAATTTTTACGTAGGTGCTTGTAGCAGCATCAAAAGTTAGGAATGCTTCAGTAATAGAGGCTGACAAATTTGTACTACTAACAATTCTAATATTAATAATTTGTAAGTAACAAAGTTTGAAAAATTTCTATATTTGAATTTCGATGATCATTTTCATAAATTTTTGAATTATTAGTAGAACAAATTTTCATCCTCTGTAATTAATTGTGGCGTGTAATAGTTTTAATACAACTGTAAACACCAATTAAAAATGTTAATAAACACTGAGCAAAGTTATTCAAACTTTTAATATAGGGGGAACATTATTTATACATTAAATTTATAAACTTAATAAAAACTTCTGTACAAAGTAAGCTACTATAATACCTGGCATTAAGATGTGTTTATACATTACATCTTACCATGTAATGGGTAGTATTTTAACAAAACGTTATTTTCTATTTTTTTACATTAGATATAATTGCTAACATCCAAATATCGGCTTGCTAAAACACTAAAAAAATCGAAGGGAAACCCAAAGGAATTAATTATCCTATTAAAATTCAGTTGGAAAAAAGAAAAGCAGACGAAGGTGGCAAGAATCACGAACACCAATAATTTCCAAAAATGTGTTAAACTGGTTAAGTAGTTAACTGAAAACCCAAATCTTAAGTAATTTCATTGGTAATATGTCGTACGATAAAGTCAGTGACTACTCTTTGTGGAAATCAGCTAGATCTCTGAAGAGACCCATTACTCAATCTCATCCTTTGAAAAAAGAAGATGGAACCTAGGCTAGAGATAGCAAAGAGAAGGTGGAATTATTTGCAGACCATTTGGAAGAAACTTCCCGTGCCTCTACAAGGCAGACTGCAGAGGAAACCCTAGATTAAGCGATTAACCAAAATAAAACTTATATCAGACGTGTAACTGTAAAAGAAGTGATTCGAGAAATCAAAACCAATAAAAAAAAGGCCCAGGTTATGACTTAATCATTGGGAAAGTTGTTAAAGAGCTTCCAATGTAATAAAACTAATATTAGTTATAAACAAAGCAATAAGATTAACTTATGTTCCTAATCAGTGGAAAGTGGCAGACATTGTGTTAATTCCGAAACCTTTAAAGCCAGCAACAAAAAAGACGTCTTACCGTCCAATAATGTTACTGCCTATCCTGTCTAAAGTATTTGAAAGAATTATTTTGACAAGACGTATGACAGTTATACAAGAAAAAAGTATTATACCATTACTTTAGTTTGGATGTCACCAAAAGCACTCGGCAGTAGATCAGGTGCACAGATTAACAAGCACTGTAGAAAAAGCTTATAAGAAAATAAAGTAATATGTTTGGCTTTTTTTAGATGTTGAGCAGGCTTTTGACAAAATATGGCATGTTGACCTTAATGGCAAATTAAAAGCTACACTTCCGCAGAAATTGAGTAAATTAATAAATTCGTACTTAGCAGATAGACTTTTTAGAGTTCGGATAACTTCAGAACATTCGGAGTTAAGAAACATCAAGGCTGGAGTGCCTCAAAGTAGGGTATTTGGGTACTATACAGTATTTAATTTATATTCATGATTTACCTCAGGATGGTGACGTCATGCTTGCTACTTTTGCTGATGATATGGCTATCTTGGCTGTAGGGGAAAATGTAGTAGATGCAACAAATAAACTACAAAAAGTCTGACCATGGCACTGCTTGGACTAAAAAGTGTCGTATATAAAAGTGTCGTATCAAGATTAATGAGACCAAATCATTACATGTCAGCTTTACAAATAGAAAATGTAACTACGAGCTAGTTTATATTGGTCAAGCAGGCTGACGTAAGTAGAGTGAATTTCCAAAATGACGTATATATGTTTTAGGGTTTAAACCAACTATAATGGGAAATTTGTCTACTTACGAAGGCACTGAATAGCTGCTTGTAAGCACGAAATATTATTTGTTTACTCTTCAACCTCCAGCCCCGGCTCACGCGCTGATTCGTTCCCCTCGCAGTAGAAAAACTCGCAAACAAGTTTATATCATAAGCTTGCGGCTTCAGATTATGGACTGTTTCGCTTCGCTCTCAGCGGACTAACTCGTGGATTTGTACATTGACCCCTCCAGACCTTAGGTCTGACCATAAGAGTCTCTGCAATAAGCTCATATTTCCTACGGAAATTCGCTAATAGTCGGCAAAAAACCAGAACGGTGGCAACTTTATAATGGGGGCCCAGTTAATTACCATATATTTGAACTACTATAAGTGTGTTTCAAAACATATTTCTTTAAATTTTACTGTTTGCATTTGTATTAATTGAACCTAGACTGTGTCTGAAATATTTTAAAACTTGGTACAATAATGGGAACCAAGACTAACTCAAGTTGATAATTGTTGGAGACTTTAAGATACCAGTCACTCCTAAATGATTATCAATAAAATATTCAAGGATAAAGACGGCCTAAATTGTTAGGAAACATTTAAAAAACACTATCCAAAATAAGAGTTCTAATAAACATTAGAAGTTGCACCCTTATTATGTGAAATTTTAAACTTTAAGTACATCGTATTTAACTAACAAAAACAGCGAGGGAAGGTTTTCCTTAAAACGTTTTTCTGAGGTTACAATTGTGACACCCTGTATTTTTTAATAAAACAAATCAATTTAAAACAATCCTTACAAAAAGCTGGAAGCAGAAGTTGTAATTTTAAAGAAACCCAGTCAGACGTCCTAGTCTGACCTACATAAACTTCTTTATAGTTATATTTGAGCACATTGTCTTATCAATAACATTGGTTCCATCTGTATGTAAGCAGTGACACTGTACCAGTCAGTGCTTGCAACCAGAACCATTGTGTGAGAACGTAAAACTTTATACCCAACTTATACAAACCTGCAAAACACTGCCTTCACGTTTATTCAAATTGTTGGTGAACAGTCTTCTGATTTTACTATAAGATATATTTATATTTTGTGATGAAGAGTAGTCTCATAAATATGGGTAAAGTCAAATAATATGATTTTTATTTTTATTCGTTTGGATGTACATTTAAAATTTTAGCATACACCTAACTATCGTTTCCCGTAAGTTTTGGTTAGTGCTTATAAATAACAGAAACAAGTACATGTACAAATAATAATAATATAGAAACGTTTAGTCCTCCTTACCATGAAAAGAAACATTATGACACATTAACAAAGGAAATAAACCTGTATCTATTACCTACAATTGACTGTATATAAAATAATATAATTTTTATTAATTCAAGACATAACGATACAACACATTTCCTATTAGGGACAAGTATCTAATACAATAAACATAGCATAAGCAAACATTACAAGTTATTGAGGTTATGCATAAGGTTATTTATAAGGCATGCTAACCCACATATTATATTTCAAAAATAAACATTATCAAATCAGATCTATAATGAAATATACACTCCCCAAGAATAAATGTGTGGTACTGATTTGTATGGTACTTATATTAAAGAATCAAGCTACAAATAAAATTAGGTCCATGAAAAAGGATAGTATTTAGATTATTGTAGATTTCGTATAAAGTGTTCGACTTCAAATATTTTATACGGCCACAATATTGCGGTTATAAAAATAAAGTATTTGATTTTGTTAATATCATAAAACAGAACATACAAAAAGCATTTGCCAAATCTGAATAAAATATATTACTCTTTCTTAAAGTTGGAAAAAATGTGTAATTAATAATATGGAGTCTGTATTGATACAAAACCATTTATATTTATGTGGACATTTTCTTTAGAAAATGTCACATCACTCAGTTACACGTTTCTTGTAGCTGTTTAAAGACAGCGTTTATAAAAATTTCTCGGCAAACAACTCAGTCTTAAGAAATTAATTTTTACTTTAGTTGGATATTTCTATCACCGAAGCTTAAGTAACATTAAGTAGAATGAATTCCAACAATATATATCAATGATAACACTTAGATTGTGAGGGAATTAATTCAGGCAGGGGCAACTGATAAGAATAGTGAAGGAATTAAATCAGACGGAGACTACTGATAAGAATGACAAATTGTTGCTCGGGAATTTTGTCATCGAGAGGTTGGTATAAATGTAAGTAACAGTAGTCTATGCTAATACTAAATGCGATATGGCATTGTGTAACGAACACATTAAGATAATGTTGATCAACGGTATGTGATGTAATGGAAATAGCATAAAAACTAAATTTACATCAGATATATTATACCGGGTGTTCCATAGAGCTCCCCTCTCTAATTTTCGAACAACTGTACATTTGCAAACAATCTTTCGTAAATGTTACTAACATAAGTGAAAGTACTTTTTTATGTGGTTTAGGGTTTCAAACCTCACCTCTAAATAGAGGTTGCTGTGTTGGTTTTTTATTTTCAAATAGCAACCCTTAGCAAGTTGCATATCATTTTAAAGAGGTTAAAAAAAAAAAGAAAATGAATGCCGCAAACTAGACCTCTCTATGACTACTTAAACTAAAGTTATGGTAAAACATGTATCACTGTAATTAGATTGTTAAACCATCCCCCACTAAAAATAACAACAGACTCTAAAATTTAACAACTAATCTCTAGAGTGACCGTTGTCAGGAAACATTTTCAGTGTTATTAGCTTAAGTCGTACACTGTTATTTTTAGCGGGGGATAGTTCAACAATCTAATTACGGTGATACATTTTTTTAAATAACTTTAGTTTAAGAAGTCATAGAGAGGTCTAGTTTGCGGCATTAATTTATTTTTTTACCCTCTTTAAAATGATATGCAACTTCGTAGGGGTTGCTCTCTGAAAATAAAAAAACTACCGCTAGCAACCCCTATTTAGGGGTGAGGCTTGAAACCCTAAACCACCTAAAAAAGTACTTTTACTTGTTAGTAACATTTACCAAAGATCGTTTGAAAATTTACAGTCGATCAAAAATTAAAGAGGGGGGACCTTTATGGGACACTCTGTATAATGGACTAGTGGACCGGGCAATAATTCGTAATTGCTTGGTTTAATTTTAAGGTTGGTTATCCAATTTCATCCCTTTGACTATAATCGAATTGCAGATATTTTTATATATCAATTAAGAATAATATTAAATAATTTTAGATTTATAGTTTCTAGGAATTTAGTGCAATTTATTTGTATTGTATATTGATAGATACACCATTTAAATTTGTTTGTTTGTAGTGATGTTATTCTCAAAAAAATACTGGTACTAATATGACTGTGTGAATAGTGAAGTTTTAGTAAAATTTGTTGAGAAGTTTTTGAGAATATAGAAAAAGTAAGTGGATTATTACTTAATTTTAAGGGTAGTTATTCCATTTCATCCCTTTTTCTTAAGTAATCAAATTGTAAATAGTTTTGTATATATCTTAAAATACGTAATTTTATCAACTCCGTTTCAATCCCTTAGTCTGAATTAATTGTAACGTTTTAACACTTCTGGCAATTTTATGGATAAAGTGTGATTTTTTATCGAAATCAGTCAAAAGAGTCTATAGAAGACAAAGAAACAAACATTGATTTTATTTATGTACAAACACAATTTCCTAGACCCAGATCGCAGCGCCACCTACCGCGTCCAATTACGAATCTAAACCATCCAGGGATCCATATTAATTACACACTCAAAATTTCATTAAAACTGGTCCAGCCGTTTAGGAGGAGTTCAGTCACATGCACGCGTACATAAGAGTTAGTTATATAGAAAATAAAAAGATTAAACACATATAATAAATCTCCCAACAAATAAAATAACTTCGAGTAATTTATGAAACACAATTCTACACCTCAACAGTGCTAGATTTAAAATTAATTGTCATGTTACCATTCCATTCTCATACAGTTTTTCTGACCTAACCTATTCTCATAAGAAATTAACCTACGCCTTGAGTTCATACTTCTTTGGCATACGTGAATACACAATAGACAAAAATAAATACACGTGTAAATTAAGAACAAATAGCTAACAAATAATTTCTCACTTAAAAAAAAGCTGAGGTTGAACTCGAACTTAGGCATCTCTTGGAAAAGCTAATGTATAAAATTATCAAGCAACCAACAAGTATAAAACAAATCAAAGTATATGAGGATCTAAAACAAGTTATTAGAAATATTCAAAGTGCGATGAATATCATTTTAAATTTGAAAATCAAGTGCAAGAGTATTAAGTAAACACTCAAACCAAAATTCAATATCTCATCGCCTAAATTAAGATTTTCGTCTTAACACAAAATGGCTGTCAAAATAAAGCTGTGTTTATACAAACTACGTTTGAAGAATCAGCTCTAGAAATATTTATGTGCAGTTTTGTATCACCATCTAACATTAAATATTGGTTTGAAAAAAATGTTTGTAATGTACATACATCTTTTATAATATTAAGTTATTAACGTTGTCGTTGTTTAAAATTTATTTACTAACGTAAATAAAATCAATAGAATTTAATGAAACATGTATGGACAAATATCTCTTTAATACATAATTAAAAAGTTACCTTTGTAACGAAAAATAGTTGAAGATAGAAAAAAGGTTTTTAATACAACAAAAACAGAAGATGTAAATATTTTTGTCTGACGTCCTTTCAGAAATATAGTTTCCAGCAAACCTTTTATACGTAAGCACAATAGAGAAACTCAGCTGAGAAACGTGCCGTAACCCTATACGTGACTTGTCTATATACATCAGATTAGCAGGTGATAATAAGACCTTATAACGGGGGAGTGTTGGAAACATAAATAACTAACCCTGACATATAACCCAACACGCAATAAGGAGTTTCATTATTTCTTTCTACAGGGTTGGTAGTACTGACACAGGCAATTACTGTTATTATAGTTGTTAGCATTGAAGTTTTTTGGTTATTATTTAATATTATCAAATAATGCGTTTACTATTTCTGGGATGTTAATTGTATCTCTTTAGCTAAATTAACTGATCAAACTACAACTTCTAACCCCACTGAACTTGTCCTTTGTAAAACAGAAAAAAAAAACGTAGTTTACTCGCAGAGTTTCGTTCCTCATCAACTAATATTATTTCTTATCAGGCCTATTGCTAAAAGGGTTGAGACCCTCGCTCGTAATTTTATTCAAAGAGCTCTACTCCAGCCTTTCCTACAAAACCTGTCAACCATCTTCTCCTCAATTATCAGGTCTGTCCAGAAAGATTTTTGACTATCCACCCCACTAGTTTCCTCAGGATTTAGGATAGTAAGTCCAAAGACTTGACAGTAAGTAGATGTCCTTATCTTTCCAGTTCATTTATCTCTTCAAGGCATTTGATTCTGTCTAGTGACTTAAGGTCTAGAAAAGAACATAGCCAACATAATACTGAGCATAGCCCACATAAGACTGAACAAAGCCAACCTGCAGAAGTGATTGTAGTGTCAATTTGTAGGGAAACACATCAAGTTTTGACACGCGTAGTTCGCTAGTGCCGAATCGCGCCGTCACGAGCGCTAGCGGCAGTTGCTTTAAAGATGGTTGCCTTCACGGGACCCGAACGTGCTTGCTGGGTGTTTTGGTTCGAAGAATCAAAGTCGGCGACAACAGTTCATCGTAATTTCCGTACCAAGTACGCTAAAGATCCTCCTAGTAGGCCTACAATTTACGAGTAGCATAAATGTTTCGTAGAAAAATGGTGTTCGGTAAGGCATCAGAAATCATCAGGTCGTCCAAGCACATCTGACGTAGTCGTTGAGCAAGTGAGACAAAGTTTTGTCAACAGCCCTACGAAATCGAACCGTATAGCCAACCTAACTGTGTAGCCAACATAAGACATAAAAGGGACCAACACTGAGGATTTAAAAAAAAAAAAAACACTTTTGCCCAATTTTAAAAAGTAATAAATAATCACAGCTCATGTACATTTATTTACAAAAACAATTGAGGTAATGCTAAGAATACACAGATACGTAAGTTCATTGATGCATTGTTGTTTCAGCAGTTGTTTTACTGACATACGATTTAGCTGGCGGAAAAGTGCTCATAATAAAAAGCATTCAGTATACTTTACAGCAAAAATAAACTCAATGCTTCTTATTTTAGCACTATTCCTCCTCCCCCTCCCGCGCATGATAAGTTGTTCTTTCTACCCTATTAATGAGGCATAAAGGCCTTTTAAAGTAGTAGCTGGCGGGAAAAATAGTAAAAATAACCTTAAATTGTTCACATGGTGGTTAAAGGTAATATAGCTGATTAACGAAATCAGCTGTTATATGTTAATTATTAAATTTAAAAAATATAAAATTACGCATGCGCTATACAATTTTGTTACTCGTGGACGTATGTACACTTATTTATTTTTGATTTGTGAAACTAATTTAAATTTGTTAATAGCTTCAGCCTTTATTATGGAGTTTCATCAATCACCAACTAACTGTATTTGCAATAAAATATTATATATATTCAACAGGTTTCTTAATTTTACATTTATAATTTGTATCAATTTAAACTTAAAGGAAGTGTCTTTAAACCAGTCTCATACACTGTACAGTTATGTCCTGTACAACTTTTAATGACACCTAACACTTTTTTTGAGACTATATTTGGTGCTAATAAGAGTCACTGCAATTGAAAATCTTTCCTATTCGCTAATAAGTTCAATTGATGAAAAAAATTGAGAAGACGCCCTAGTGGTATTTAGGACTATACAGTTTACAACTAGCCTAAGTTAAATACAAATTCCATACATTTGTATGTTTTAATTAATTGTAGGTAAATTAACCGTTACGGCAAAACTTTTGAGATATTATAAGGTACTTATAATTAATTGTGCACTCTCTGAATCGATATTAAAGTTATTTCAAGACGTGTAAGGAGTTTTTATTTGGCAAATAAATAATTCACCACGATGACAGTTTGTGTAAACTTTCTTTGTTTGACGACATGTAAATATGTCGAGGGAATTTCCTTAATTGATGAACCTAGTGTAAACAAGAGAGCTTACTTGGCTTTGATTACTCTAATACTTGTTTGTGTTTGCAAAATTTACTTTGGAAAAATTCTACGTGTTAATATTTAATTGAAAGATTTATAACAAAGTTAGATTTTGTATTTTCTTTTTTTAATGTAAAAGTAACCGTTTTGGTTTTTCTATTTGATACATACATTTTCGGTCTAATTTCCAGTACGATTTTTGTAACGTCTATTATATAATATTAACGATAAAATCAATGCTTTGATGGTGAAATTTTTTATTTGTTTCTCTTTGTTTTTGTAATTGTATAATTTAATGAAGCTTTCACGAAATTAAAAGTTAGACAATATTTACTCTTCAAAATGTACAAATTAATTAATTGCTGTGAAAACATACATACACATTTAAAGTGTGTCTAATTTAGCTGCTTGGTGGGAGAAAATAAATCCTATTCAATACTACAGCAATTTGACAAAAGTGAATTTTCTTTAAAAAAAAGTATTATACGTTGGCTTCTTTGTAGTACTAGTTTAAATTATTGGAGCTGACCTAGGACTTGGGTTGGCATGCCAAGCACGCACTAATCTCCCTTTGTACAAATATAAAATTTAAGTATTGTTATTTATTTTGTAAATGGAGTTCACAATACTGTAATTAGTCATTTTAGTTTTACGTCATCATTTTTAATTTTTGTACTAAATTTTTAACGTACATATAGGTTTTAGGTCTCTATTTAGTATTTAATGTATTAATGTATGGTTTTTGTGTGATAAAATCATGGAATTATATGTTGTATTCGTAAAAGACGGCAAATTTCGGAACACCTTAGGAATAACATTAGTAATTCCAGTGGACTGAAACATAGAAATCCCTAATAAACGTTAAAAGCCATATGCGAACCCACAACAGCATCTTATCGAAAACGACACATTAAAATATATTCTTTCAAAATATTATTTATTGCTTTTAATGTGTTGTTCAAATAATAATATTGGATACTGTACAGCTTTCGTACTAACTTTTGATTTGTTTGAATGTCGGTCAGTTTCTAGAACATTTTCTTAATGCATAGTCAGTAATGCTAGATTAACTTAAATGAAGATTCAATTTGGGTCCTGTTTTAAAAAAATATTTATGAAAAAAATACATAGTCCTAACTCCAAATTGCTGGTAAAAAATGAGGCGTAAATTTAGAATTGAATTTTTAATATTTAAATTACGTTGACAGTTCACATTTTTGTGTATTGCTTACATCGTTTATATTTCGTCGTAACATTTGGCTAAAATCTTACTTTTTCATATACAACAAATTTTTTAAGTTGCCAATGAGCTATAAAATTTTTAAATTATAATTTTGATATAGATATATGAATTATATATCCGGTTATTAATTATATCAATTATATATAAGTCTGGTTGTTTAATTTTAGTTGGAAATTGTATTTTTACATTAAACGTAAATTTTTATATTTAATCATAACGTCAAGTACATTCACTTCATAAACTCTTCCAATCCTCATTTCTAGAACTCAACAATACATTTAGTTTGTAATGATAGTTAAACAAGTTTTAATTTTACTTTATATTTAAATATATAATATTAGTGTTAATAGTAAATAGGATACTACAGATTGTTTGCAATATATTAATTCTAATACAAAAAAATTAAACATAAACTTATATAAGACGATAAAGTCATAATAAATCAGTTGCTTTAATGTCACTTAAAGTTTCCGTTAGCATTACTTCCGTTGCAGGACTTCCTCTTCCTCCCTTACTAACATAATCAGCTGCCTTATTGTTCCCAGCCCTTACATTGCCTGTAAGGTATTTTGTACAGAAGCCGTGGAGTTATGAAATAAAACATCCGCCAGCAAACCTTAAAACTAAAAGTGCACAGAAAATGTTGTTGAGTCAACTACTCATTCGTTATTAAATCAAGATACCAAAGTAATTCCCTGTTTAAGTGTATAAATGCAACTGAAATTTCATCACTTCTAAGTCACAATGCATTTAATTAAATTCCACAGGGAATGCAGTCGCGAGAAGTTATTAAATTAAATAGCATATCTCAAGAGATTTCTAACAATTTAGTTTTACATACAACGGAATAAAGACTGCTATCATTAATTTCTAATAGGGATACAGGTTTATGTCATATCAAGTTTCATAGATTGTACTCGGTTGATTTGACCAAATCAAAATACAGATCCCTTAACAATTCTAAACTTCCAAAGAACTGTAGACCAAAACAAAGCATACTTTATTTTGTCTCAAAGATATACAGGAGACCAGAATAGCACAAATAAATTGAATTTGAAGTTGCCATGACAACAGTTTAAACAGTCGCCTCGGTGTATTATGTTCGTAGGGTCTTATTTGATTTGCCTCAATACTCCTGGCTGTAAGTGTAACCTGTTTGCTGTGCCATTGTGTATTTGAGATAGGAAGTGAGAAATAAGAGAGAGTTTTATCTCTTCCATTAAAGTAACAATTGGTTCCAAGAGAAGTGAATCATTTTAGGAATGGAAGTTTTTTAAACTTTGTAGGTTAACTTATTTATTTCCATAACATTCGATACCAGTGGCAGCTCGTAGCTAAAATTAGTGAGAATGCTGCTACAGAAAGTGTTTAGCCTTTGTTTAAAAATTGTGTAACTTTAAACAGACATGTAAGAAAAGAAAATTTATTCACAAACTTGATAAAAACCTAAAAGAATAAATTCAAAACATTTAGTACTTTATTTAACCTAATTTGTTACAGTTGAAGTTTAATCTATTAATTTAAATATGAAATTCATTCCACTTGTTTTGATTTGTGGGAATTATAAATGTCTGGTAAAAGTCAATAACGTTTAACCTTCGCTAACACTACTTCACTAAACTTGCCTTGTTGATTTAAATTTAAACCGATATATTTTCGAACTTTAACAATAAAACAAAGAGTCACGTTCAGTCTGTGAAATGTTACTCCACCTGTCTGATAAATGTCTATTCAATAAAAATTTTCCTTCTGAAACAAAATCACATTACGACTCGCGGAGTAAAAGAAAACCTTCCTTCGTCACGCCAATGTTGCTCTCCCTCGCGTTCTGCTTCCTATATGCACATGAGCACAACCATCAAATACCACGCCACCGAAACTGGAAATCGCACAGTTTCATACAAATATTTTTCTATATTTTTCATAAACGGGGTATGGATACTGACATCAAAGAAAAAAAAGAAAGAAAGAATCAAAGAAAAAAAGGACTCATTATATTAAATGTTATAGAAAATAACAAGTTGAAATAGGGGGTGCTGCAGTTCCACAGTGCCTATGAGTCACTACTGTTCGACATAAGTTTTACTTATGAACAAACACGTTTACATAATACACTAATAATCCCAGCATAAACACATACTAACTTAAAAGCATGCACATTTTAATAGTGATTAATCATTATTATTACTGACAATAATACTATAAATACTTTGATCAGGTTGTCTGAAGTACATTGAAATGGTAAACGCATCATAGATCTGTTTCATTAATCACAGTCGGATTTGTCTTTCTATGTACCCCATAACACTATCGTTGAATCTCTTTGAAAAAATTCGAATATAACCTTACGTAAATAAGAATAGAAATAAATATGTATAACCAAATCCAACCTTGTATTTTGACGCCCATTAAACTAATGCAAATAATTTAAAAATTTGTTTATAAACGGTTTGAAAATGCCTGAAAAAATAGGCGAAACGTACGTCACCGTATGGAAAGTGATCAAAACAGGACTGCGAGCCGTACAAGGAATTAAGGTATTTATGTAAATATATCCCGTCCAGTAAGGCAAAAACAAAATTAAATTATAATTTTATTTTAATATTTTTTTATTTAATTTTATGTTAAATATTATTTCCTTCTTTTAAAAACATAATAGGAATTACTTATCTTGCCGGGCTTATAAAAATTAATAACTTCAAGACAAACACAACAATTAATTAAGGAATAAAAGATTTTTGTTTCGTTTAATTAACAGATAGTAGAAAATATTTTTCTTAATACAATAACTGGTAGTATCGTTCTTTTAGTTCATGATATATATATATATATATATATATATATATATATATTACTCTGGGTAAGTAAATAATACATAAATGTACCTTACTATTTTAAGCAAATAAGTAATACACAAATAAATGTACTTTAATATTCTGGGTATATAAGTATTACTCAAATTTACCTTAATATTTTGGGTATATAAGTAGAAAACACATTTTTTACTTTAATATTCTGGGTAAGTAATTAATACATAAATGTACCAATATTTTTTGTAAATCAATAGTGGCACAACTATACAAACAAGCTTTGCAGAAACTATGGATGTGTTTTTCACTTGATATTCATTCTCATTTTAATTTGAAGGTAAATAGGTTGAGTGCATAGACAACCTAATCTGTGACTTAAAATGAAATTTAAATACTTTTTTACCTCTGCTCCAGATATTAAGGGTTTTTTAATATTGACTCATCTGAAGTTATTGGCAGGAACGTCTTTGTATTTATATAAGAGCGCTTTAATTAAGGTGACTGCATTGCAACAACTGGAGCGTCAATAGAATGTAAATGTCAGGGAAGGCGTGACGTGTAACCTTATCTATTAGAATAATTCATGATATGGAATAATAATATTGCGAACTAAATAAGTAACATTGAGGTAATCCACAATCACAGCATCGTGCGGTTGCATTTATCAACTCAATCAATTGTCAACGCTCGAACAAGTACTATAATCCGTTGAATAATAAAATAGGTAACAAAGATAGAATCTAAAAATACTTGTACAGTATTTAAGTTGTAACGATTGTTTGTGATCTTGGGATGGGATTAAAAATGTCCTCAAATCGTAAGATCTATTGCTTAGTAAAGTTTGCACGAAGAAAGGTTCACTGTAAGCAGAATCGGACCATTCGGTCTCAAAATACAAGAGAGATAAAGATCGCTCTTAGATTTGAAAATAAAATGGAAACACATATTGATTTATTAATAACTTCAAAATAATTTCCTTTTAATTCTTAAAATAAACATTTACGGCTTTCAATATAATTTCGTTAAAGCTTTATATTACATTAAATTTAGATATTCTAAACAAAACATTTTATTCCCGCACGATAAAACTGCAGATGCTTAAATAAAGTGCGGATGTTTTTAAGAAGGAACTCGTTAAAGAAGGCAGCAGATAAGATTTTCGAGGGGATGAGGGTGGAGCTATAAATTACTTTAATATTTCCTCCCTTATTCAAATTAAATTACTAAAGCTATTCAAGCAAGGTGAAGGTGTATTCGGGGAACTTTGGCATAATTTAAGATTCAACCGATAATCTTACTATAGTCAGCTGTTTTGAATGCAAGTGTTTCTCGTGTGATATACGGAGGACGATTTTATGTAGTTTTTTATTGTTAAAATTTTATTTAACATTTGAAATATTTTATTATTTCTTTAATTTGTTTACTAATCTTATACAAAATCCGTTAATACCTTTACAGTAAAGGTATAATGCATTATTTTCATCTACTCCTGCAACTGTTCGTAGGATTAAATAGAAAACTAATTAGAGTATTTATTTGCTATACATAACTATATAGGGTAATCCACAAGAATCTTTCTTAACTTCCAAACAGGAAATTCTTTTACGCTTGAAACTGTTTTGGTTTTAAATAATGTAACACTGAAATGTGGGACATACTTTTGACAAGATGAAAAAACGAATGCACCGGCCTGTGGTTTGGGTCCTGGTGTTACTACGGCAACGCTAGAATACTAGACTTTGGCAAAACTTTGAAAATGGAGGAATGATTATCAAATTAATGCAAAGGCATTAATAAGTATATTTTGCCACAATAGTTCCGGATGTATACAAGATCAAGCAGTTGTCTTATCTTTTCGCTTCGCATTTTTGTAAATATTTAATGCAAAGTATGTTTTAATGTATTGTTTTGCAAACTAAAATTACATTATTAAACAGGCTTAAGCAAGTATAGAGTTGGTATAAACTTATTTTCGAAATACCTCTGAAAATATACCCTAAATACAAATGTAGACATGTATTTTATTTTACGAAATGGAGAACACTCTTAAAAAAAACGAGCAATTAATAATAATTATATTTGTATGATAAGGAAACAACAAAAGGCACCTCTAAGGGTAGGCCTGTTTAGAGAATAGCCGTTACTAAAAGCAAAATAATTTGATCCCACAGCTAAACCACTGACGTGAATTGAGTGATTTTCCAAAATTGAGTTTAAGTGTTTTAGGGTTTCAATTATTGTTTAACTGTCTTCTCACAGGACGCTGAATAGCTGCATGCGTGTACAAAATATATTAATAGAATTTTGAATTGCCTCATCCTCCAGCCAAGGGTCAGGCACTACTTCATTGCTTATAAAAACATCTGGTGTGCACATCACACAACTTTCCTTACCAAAATAGATGCTGTATCAATTATCAAATTTCTCGAGCGAGAGATTGATGATACCATTTTCGAGTTAATAGGAGTATCCGTTTCGAAGAAAGCGGTACTAACTTCAAAACGGTTAATCCCACGGACCTGATTTTGGTCTCAATCGGTTTCTAACCTCACAAAATGTCAAATTTGATACCAAATACGGCTAGTTTAAAAAAAGACATTTTTACCCCCAAAAACGCCCTTTTTGGGGGCAATTTTTGAAAAAATGGAAAAAGTTGAGTGGGGTATCGTTTTTGACATTATTTTGGACGCTGAATCGAATGAGGCCATTTTCAAGTCGATAGGACCAGCCATTTCAGAGATAAAAACAAAATAACTTGGTTTTTGTAATAACGTTTTTCAACGAATTTTTAACGGTCTTTCGCGTACATAGGGTGTTAAGGGGGTCGGAGTAGAATATGTTAGCAAAGTTTAATCAAAATCGTTAGAGGGAATTTGGAGTAAATACCAAAAATGTGCTAAAAACTGCTCCCACTGTAAGACACCACCTCCGATTTGCTTCAAATTTACATGGGTTTAATTGTTTACATGTTTGAAGATATCCTGTAAATTTCAGTTCGATCCGTCCAGCCGTTTGCCCTGTGCACTCCGGACACACACACACACACACACACACACACACACACACACACACAGACAGACCAATTGCCAAAAATGCATTTTTTGGACTCAGGGGGCCTTGAAACGTAAAGATATTATGAAAACTCGACATCGAATTTTTGGGTCGATCGCAATACTTACCTTACCTAGTATAGGGTAAGGAAAGTAAAAATAATGGCCTAGCGACCTAGGATTACGGAAGTAAATATTACTGGTCTATTTTATGGTATTTTATGTTCTTTCTTTGGGAAAACCAGAAGAGCAATACGGTATTTAAAAAAAAATTACCAAATTTACCAAATTTTACCAAATCGGACGCAAATGGCGGCCATTATAGAGCAAATATATATAGGCTATAAAGTTCTTAATGACACACGAAAAAGTATTCTGGGGAACATGATTGATGCTCATTTACTACTCCCGACCTTAAGTCTTACCATTAGAGTCACTGTAATAGCTCATCTTTCCTACGAAAATTCGCTAAAAAAGAAATAAAAACAGAAATCTGAAATCCCTACTTATAATTCATAATATTTTTGTGAAGATATAAAATAATAATAATTGTAGAGATATAATAAATATTTCAAACGATGAACAAAATCTTAACTATTGCTTAGTTTTCAATATTGAGCAAACTTCTCTTAAATATTTCGATAATTTAATGCGATTTAAAAATTACAGCTATCCTCGGCAATAAATATTTTATTATAACCTTGTTCTGCCTAGTAAATAAAGCTGATCGTACTACTCCAACAATATTCTGTAATACTCAGCAAAATGTTCTGTTAGGTATAATCCGCCTCATGCATAAGTTTATTTTACACCCTGCCCAGCTGTTTTCTTGTAAATCGCTGAATTAACACATTGTCGGAGCTTTCCACACCTGCTGCTTGAGTTTACGGTTCTACGTATCTTCCTAATTACTACAACTTCATTTCCCGAACAAATTGAATTTTCTTGGTATACAATTAATAACATTTTCATGGCATTTTCATGTTAAAGAAGATGTTATGTATTTTATAGAAGCAACGATAGGTAATTGATATATTAAAGATATAAGTTTCAAATACAAATTTTAGTGAAACCAATTTGAAATGGTTTTATTTTAAAAATTGCATTATCAACACAAACTCACACACACAACCACAGCCCCTTAAACTCCGTACTCAGCTAAAGCCAGCAATGGCATATCGGTTCAAATAAAAACACGCGGAAAATATAGGAATGGGAAGCCAGGTTGGATATTAAAATATAAAAGTACAGTACCACTAAAACTATAACATTTCTATGCGTACTTGAAAAACGTTGGCAAAATAATCAGCTCCTATATAGCGATTGTACGTCCATACGAACGTGACTGAATGGATTATGGACTTAAAAAATCAAAGTGTGTACCAAAATTTGGCAGCCGTTATAGTGCGAACACATATTTAACATTTTAATGACATTAAAAAACGCATTCTGTAGACCGTGATCAGTGCTCATTTACCACTCCTGACCTTTGGTCTCATCATAAAAGACTGCAATAGCTCTTCTCTCCAATAGAAATTCGTTAAACAAATTTCTTGCACAATTACTTACACCATTAAAGTGACATTTGATTGCTGTGGTTCAATAATGTTTTAAGGCTTATCATTAAAGGATCACTGCTTGACTTGTATACAAGATTCTCGTTTTCGCTATTACAACTGCTTCAGTGTCCAAACCTATATATATGTTTGTTTGTTAGATACTCTTTGAACATGTGTGTTGCTTCTAGTTTAGGTGTGTTATGCATATTTATTTTTATTCTTATTTACGTAGGGTTATATTCGGATTTTGTCAGAGGGTTGCAGCGTTAGTGTTATGGGTTATGTGGTACATAGCAGGACAAATTAGACTGTGATCAACGAAACAGATCTATGGTACGTTTACTACTTCAATGGGCTGCAGACAATCCGATCAACGTATTTATAGTATTATTCTCAGTAATAACAATAATTATTATTCACTATAACAATGTACATGCTTTTAAGTTAGTATGTGTTTATGCTTGGGTTATGAGTGTTATGAAAATGTGTTTGTATGTAAGTAAAATATATGTCGAATAGTTGCGCCTCACATATAGGGACCGTGGAACTCCAGCACTTGTTATTTCCACTTGTAATTATCGATGACATGTAATCAAATTAGTCCTATTTATTATTTCTTTATACTAGTACAATATATAATCTTAAGCTTAATGCCAGTATCCATCCACCAGTTTATGAAATTTATTTGTATGGAACTGTGCGCTTTACAGTTCCAATGGCGTGGTGTTTGATTGTTGTGCGCATGCGCACATAGAAAGCTGAACGAAAGGCTGCGAGGGAGAGAGCACTGTCACCCTGGCGTGAACATGGAAGGGTTTTTTACTCAGCGTGTGGTAATGCTGTTTTGATTTCAGAAGAAAACATTTTATTGAATAGAAATTTATCAGACAGGTAAGGTAACATATTTACACAGGCAGAACGTGACATTTTGTTTTATTATTAAAGTTCCAAAATATATCGGTTTAAATTTAAATCAAGAAGGCAAATTTAGTTAGGTAGTGTTAGTGAAGGTTAGTACTTACTGACTTTTAAAATTAAAACAAGATGAATCTGTTTCATATTTAAATGAACAGATTAAACTTGAACTTTAACACATTAGGTTAAAAACGTCAAAACATTTGATTTTGTTATTTTATGGTTTATCAAGTTTCTGAATAAATTTTCTTTTAATTTATGTTTAAATTTACACAATTTCAAAACAAGGGCTAAACATTTTCTGGTGCAGCATTGACACTAATTTCAGCTACGAGCCGCCAGCTGATATCGAATGTTATGGGAAGTTAACCTACAAATTCAGTTTTTAAAAGCTTCAATTTCTAAAACTTCCCTTGGAGTCAATTGTAACTTTAATCCAAGCAATTTTCTCTTATTTCTTACTTCCTCTCACAAATACACAATTGCATAGCAAACAGGTTACTCTTGCAGTCAATACTGTTTGCCTGGAGTATTGGGGCAAATCGAATAAGACCCTATAACGTAATACACCGAGGCGACTGTTTAAACTGTTGTCATGGCAACGTCAAATTCAATTTATTTGTTCTCTTCTGGTCTCCTTTATTGAGACAAAATAAAGAATGCTTTGTTTTGGTCTACAGTTGATTCCTTCTTTGAAATTTTAGAATGGAAAAGGGATCTTATAAATCCACAGTGTACAATTTATAAAAATGATATGACAAAAACATGGATCCCTATTATATTAGAAATGAATGATAGCAGTCTTTATTCTGTAAAACTAAATCGTTCTAAATCTCCTGAGATCTTCTATTTAATTTTATAACTTTTCTCGACTGCATTCCCCAGGGAAGTGTATTAAATCCATATACATTGTGACTTACAAGTGATGAAATGTCAGTTATATTTATACATTTAAACAGGGAAATACTTTGGTATATTGAATGATGAATGAGGAGTTTATTCAACAACATTTCCTGTGCATTTTCAGTTTTAAGGTTTGCGGACGGATGTTTTATTTCATAACTCCACGGCTTCTGTACAAAATAACTTACAAGCAATGTAAGGGCTGTGAACAATAAGGCAGATGGTTATGTTTGTAAGGGAGGAAGAGGAAGTTCTGCAACGGAAATAAAGATCCCGGAAACTTTAAGTGACATTAAAACACTGATTTATTATGACTTATGATCTTATATAAGTTTGTGTTTCATTTGTTTTGGATTAGAACGAATATATTGCAAACAATCTATAGTTGCCTATTTACTATTAACACTTATATTATATATTTAAATATAAAGTAAAATTTAATCTTGTTTAACTTTATTATAAACTGAATGTATTGTTGAGTTCTCCAAATAAGGAATTGAAGAGTTTATGGGGTGTCAACAAATGTAGAAATACAATTTCCAATTTGAGTTTACAACTTCATTCAGTCTTTCCCCAATCAATTATATTTTAAAATAGTTATTTTTGTAACTTTCTAATATTTAAGGTAAATAATTAATACACAAATTTACATTAGTAGTTTTTGTAAATAATTGATACATACATTTTTTTACCTGAATATTCTGGGTAAGTAAGTAATACAAAAATAAATATATCTTATTATTCTTTGTAAATCAGCAATACACAAATGCACATTAGTAGTATAGGTAAGTAAGCAATACACCATGTAAATTATAATTATGGGTAAATGACGAGTCCACACAAATGTACCTTAATATTCTGGTTCGTAAAAAATACACAAATGTACCTTAATATTCTGGTTAGTAAAAAATACACAAATGTACTTTAATATTCTGGTTAGTAAAAAATACACAAATGTACCTTAATATTCTGGATAAATAAATATTACATTGACGTACCGTAATATTCTGCATAGGTAATTTGCCCAAACAAATGTACCTTAATATTTTGGGTAAATAAGTAGTACTCAAATTTGCCTTAATATTTTGGGTAAATAAGTAATACACAAATGTACCTCATTATTATTTGTTAATAACGAATACAAATATGTCTTATTATTCTGGGTAAATAGTTAAAACAGTAATAATGTACATTAATATTCTGGGTGGGTAAATAAGTAATAAACTAATGTACCTTAATATTTTGGATAAATAAGTAATACCAAAATATACCTTAATATCCCGGGTGAAAAACTAATACACAAATATACCTTAATATTGTATGTAGATAAGAAGTACACAAATGTAACTTAATACTGTTAAATAACTAATACACAAATTAAATGTACCTTCATATTCTGCGTAAATAAGTAGTACACAAATGTACCTTAATATTTTGGGTAAGTAAGTAAATCACAAATGCACTTTAATATGATTGTTAAATAATTAGTACAAACATAAATGTAGTTTAATATTTTGTTAAAATAAGTCGTACACACATTATTTTCTTGATAATAATTAATACTCAAATGTAACTTCGTACTTTTAAATAAGAAATACACAAATTAAATGTACCTTAATATTCTGGATAAATAAGTAGTACACAAAATTATCTTATTATCATGGGTAATACTTATTAAAAAAATTTTTAATTTTAACTTTTGAATATTTTTATGTGATATTTTTAGTAAATCTTTAACAAAATGTTCCTAAAATTAGACAACGTAACCATGGGAAAGGTGGGACGTCACATTTCCCTTTTGCATTGCTTTTTATACTTATAGAGTTTCCAATCTTGGAGAATACAATTTACAACCTGTATTTAAATGACGGTGAAGTTAATAAATTTACTTGTTTATAAAACAATATGTAAATGCGCGCTTTGAATTGCCGTATTTGTCGAAGAAAATTTGAATAAGGAGCGTTGAAACTGACTTTGACAACAAACTCAACCTGAGTGGAACTTGACAATGTTGTGTATTCAAATTAAGATACAATAACCATGTTTTGTAATATTCCTTAGTTAACACCTTCCAATAAAATAATAGCGTTCAGTTAGTATTTTTCGTTACCAGTCACTTTAGAAGAAGTCAATAATAAGTTTAGATTGTATGTCTGAATAAATAATTTCACCAGAAATGTTGGCAACACTTGACTTATTGATTCTTATGGGATGTTTCTACAATACTCATTTATTATTTTAGTCTTTATTTAAGGTAATATTTGTTCAATCTTTAATTCCAGTTTCTAGAAAACTCAACACGAAAATCTACTACTAAACTCTCATTAGCCGGTAGCTCATTGATCGGTCGCAATATTGGCTACTTAAAAATTTGTTGTACATGAAAAAGTACGATTTTAGCCGAATGTTACGACGAAATATAAGCGATGTAACCAATGCAACAAAATGTGAACAGTCAACATAACCTCAATATTAAAAAGTTGATTAGAAATTTACGCCCCATTTTTCTACCAGCAATTTGAAGTTAGGGCTATGTATTTTTTTCATAAATATTTTCTTAAAGCAGGACCCAAAATTTAATCGTCCATTAAGTTAATCTAGCAATACTATCTGTGCATTACGTGAATGTTATAGAAACTGACTGACATTCAAACAATCAAATCAAATGTTAATAAAAAAAGGTGCACAGTATCCAATATTATTATTTGAACAATAAATTAAAAGCAATAAAATACCATTTTGAAAGAATGTATTTTAATGTTTGGTTTTTAAATACACTGCTGTTGTGGGTTCGTATCTGTATTTTAACGTGTATTATTTCTATGTGTCAGTCCTCTGGAATTACTCTTATTAGTCTTAACGTGTTCTTGACGACTTCCCTTTACGAATACAACATAATATAATTCCATGATTTGATAAAGTAAAAATCATAAATTAATACAGTAGACACTAAATCAAAAATTTAAATATATAAATATTTGTTAAAACTTTAGTACAAAAATTAAAAAATTTAAGCTTGGCTGTCATAAAACTAAATCCATTTACAAAATAATAAGAAAATTTAAATTTTATATTTGTACAAATGGTCTAATTGCTGCAGTATTGAATAGGATTGGTTCTCCCACTAAGGATCTGAAGTACACGCAAATTAAAGGTGCATGTATGTTTATAACAGTAATAAATTAATTACTTTGTATATTTAAAGAGTAAATATTGTCTAACTTTCCATTTCGTGAAACCCTCATTAAATTATACAATTACAAAAACAAAGAGAAACAAATAAAAAAATTCACCATCAAAGCATTGATTTTATCGTTACTATTATAGGCGTTACAAAAATCGTACTGAAATTAAAGCTAAACTGTACATATCAAATAGAAAACCCAAAACTTTTACTTTCACACAAAAGCAAAGAAAACATAAAATCTAACTTTGTTTTCGTATAAATCTTTCAATTAAATATTAAAACGTAGTAGACTTTGTAAACACAAATAATAGAGTAAACAAAGCCAAGTAAGTTCTCTTGTTTACGTTAGGTTCATCAATTAAGGAAATTCCCTCGAGATATTTACATGTCGTCAAACAAAGAAAGTTTACACTAACTGTCATCGTGGTGAATTATTTAGTTGTCAAATAAAAACTCCTTACACGTCTTGAAATAACTTTAATATCGATTCAGAATGTGTACAATTAATTTTAAGTTTCTTATAATATCTCAGAAGCGTTGCCGTGACGGTTAATCTACCTACAATTAAAACATAGAAAGTCTACGCAATTTGTGTTTAACTTACGCTAGTTACAAACTCTGCAGTCCTACATACCACTAGGTCATCTTTCAATTATTTTACTTTAGTCTAGCATTTTTACGACTCCTCAAGCCCCCAAAAATCAAAAAGGTTCGGATAGCTCAAAAACACAACACAAGATATATACAAAGTTTTGTTAACTTATTTTCAATAATAAAGAAGGTTGAAGGTGCTTTATGAACACTGTGTGGTTTGGTGTTTTGCAGGCCTAGATAGTTTCTTCTGAAGAACTTAGTAAATTTTAATAAAAAGGATTGCAAAGAAATATACATTGCCAATGACTTCTGTCATCAAAACATAACATTGTCTATGCGAGTTTTAAAACACCCGAGGCTTTAGTTTTGTTCAACATGAGTGGGTCCATTAAATTTAATATTGTGTTATTAAAACGTATTATATAACCATTATAATTGTAATGAACTACAAATCCCCCAGGTATAGTTCGAACTAGTTATAGTTTGTTTGTTTTTAAATAGTACCTTTTGATCTGACGTTTTTCTGATGTGTGTGTAATTAATTATTTTTCACGCGGGTTTACTAGCTTGTTTATGAAGAAGACCAAAAGAATTACTTGCAGTCAATTTGTTCAGAACAGGAATATGTAGGACTACTTTCGCTATTCACTTACTATACTTTAGAGTTTTCCACAAAATTAACCGTTGTACGCATATATTACAGAAGAAACTAGTGTAAGCTCTAAGTACGTCTTACAAATTGAATAGCATGCGACCAAACTTGTCAACATAAACTCAGCTGACATTTGATTGGATATTCGCGTGAACTCTTGAGGTTGGCAATTGAAGCTTGTAGGCCAAGAAATATTCGTCATGACCTTACACCGTGTATTTTAAAATGTACATTCTGGGCAAACTACTCGTCTGGAACACCCTTAACAGCCCTTGTAAAGTTACAACTTGTCGTGGGCGAAGGGTAAGGGAGTAACATTAACCCACCCTTGATGTGTAGCCTCGCTGTTGGAATGGGTTTGCTTCCATACAGCTAGAGACATTAGCGGTATTTATGTGTTTGCGTTATTGCAATATCTTGGCTGCTTACTTCGGTTAAGTGCGTCTATATAGATTCCTTGGTATTTCTATTAGGTGATTTAAGTGAAATGCTTACAAAAATATGCTTTGTCATCTTATAGGTAACATATTCATAAGTATTTTTTTTGTATTTTCTTATTCAATATGGATGGTGATAAGTGTTAAAAATGTTTTTGGTGAACTACTTTTGAAAACTACTTGGTTAGTACCAAGTGTGACAATATAATGCATATTTAATTGTTTCACTACCATTCAACTGGATTAATAAATAATATGATAAGATTTATTTTAAACATCGGTTCTTGTGAAACCTTCTAAAATACAGTCCGTTTCAAAATAAAAGAGCAGATTTTACGTGTGTATTACTTGAAACCATTTAATCGACCAAGTATTAAAAGTATGAAGTTTCATTGTCTTTATATATTGTTTTATGACTACTTCATACCATCCCCTTTACCCTTAAGCTTCGTACTTCACTTTGTCGGACCTGAATCGCTTTCCAGCTAGATGTTACCTGTCAGCATTATTTTATTGTGGTCTAAACTGAAAGTCGTCAAACAGAGTAGCCATGACTTTAACAGCATACTGTGTTTGTTTGAACTATTTAGTTTTCGTTGTAAAGGAATCCCGACATATTGATTGTTGTTTGGTCTCAGATGTAAAATAGAACGCCAACGTTTCGTCGCCCAATGCAATCGAGTTTTGTAGTGGCGAAGAAATTCACTGGAAAGAATAACTCGTTGAAGTTTCACATATTCCTCAAGAATTGGTGGTATCCATGTGAAGTACTCCTTCAGATACTTCAACTTTTCCGTTCAAATCCTCTGAATGGTGCTTTGGGAAACCTCAGGAAACAAAACGTAGAGATCATCCAGAATCATCTGACGATATCCACCCGTGGTTTTCTCATTCTTTACGACGTGAGGGTCACGTCTTAAATTGGCAGTCTTGAGCTACTTTATTCGTCTTGACACCTCTTGAAATCAATTTTGACATTCTTGCACGATGCTCCATATATTTCCGTCAACTGGTGATACATTTCTATATTATCATCACCTTTTCCGTTCAAAACCCGTATAACAGTTTGACTTCGCACTTGGAGGTAGCGCCTAACGAAAATTCCATTCTCAACGGCTGCCAAGCCAAGACTGAGTGTCCCAGCGAGGCTCGCACATGCTTATTAGGGAGTATAGGATGCAAAAATCACAACAGTGCGGCCAACATTAGCACGAACAACTTCTCTCCGTTCACAACTGTTTGAAACATTACTTTTGGAATAACCTTCATATAAAAGAATTACCCTTATAAATATATAAAACTATGTATAACAACCTCGTGTGTATATACTTACGTGTAGGAGCTGTACTTCTATGACTAAGTTGGACCCGCTCTATATGAGGATAAGTTAGGAGGTGACGTTGAGGTACCTAATGCCGCAAAAGGTACGGTAGTGAAATTGCGAAGGAAGAACTTATAGGCTTGGTAACAAGACCAGAGCACTGGTGCCAATAATGGATCTTGAGATTGCAGTCCCGATATTTAACTTTGAAACAGGTTACGAAGTGTACAGCAACAAGAAAGGTTCTGAAGGTGCACTATTCTTCTGTAAGGATGTTTCCAAAATGGGTGACAACGGCTCTTCGAGGACCGAAGTAATAAATATGCGAATAATTACTATGAATATGTACGATGTTAGATATTCTAGCTACATATAGCATATTAAACGGTATCAGGTAACTGACACACATACTTTCTCCCTCATTATAGGAATAAAAAAAAAAAAAATATTATTTCATGAAGCCAAAAGTATATGAAAGAAACATAAATTTCGTATTATTGTTTTTTTAATGATAGCTTATAATTTTGTTAAGAGATATGCACTGTCATTTCCCTGGAAAGTATAACAGCTAGTCTTATATAAAATGTTTTTTATTTTTAAGAGTAATTTTCCCATAAAAATCCATAAAATAACGGAAAACCCAATTTTTCTCAAAAACGGCTAGAACAATTTTGAATAAAATTTCACAGTTTATAGTACTTTAGGTCCCTAATAAACTATAAAATTTTAATCAAAATCGTTAAAGCCGTTTTTGAGAAAAGTTGATTTTTCCGTTATTTTAAGGGTTTTCATGGGAAAATTACCCTTAAAAATAAAAAATTCACAAAAATAAAAAAAAGCCTGGAGATACCATAGATTAGTACCTCCATACCAAATTTCATCAAAATCGGACTACTGGTTTAGGCTCTAGGTCTGATAACATCCACACACACACACAGACATCACTCCGAACCTGATTTTGTAGGATCAGGGAGACCCAAAACGGATATTTCCACCAAAAACTCAAACTCGAAAATTTTTACGAATACAATACTTTCTCCATATACTATGGTATATTGGGAGAAAGTAAAAAACAGAGTATTCAATGGAACGCTGAAGCTAATTAGCAATTTGTAGTATGTTTTATAATTACTACCCAAAACACCACGCTGTTCTGTCTAAGCCAATCAAACCGTTAGAATTTTTTCAAACATACATTCCAATCTTCGGTAAAATGTTTACAATTCTAGACACTTTCCCCCCTTTATAACTTTATTTTACACCCCCACACAGTTGTTTTCTTGGTACGGCGATGAATTAACACGTTATTAGCCTCTTCCACACTTGCTACTTGTTTACGGTTTAAACAAATTTTAATAATTACCTCTTCTTGATATCCCGTACAAATTGGATCTCCTGGCATAATTTTCGTGAAGTTTTAATTAAATGCCAACGTTAAAAACAGACAGCCTGTGTATACGTATATTTTTAGAAACAAATTTAAAAGGTGTAATTTTACATTTCTGTTAGCCATTGGCATCGATTGAAGGTATGTTGAAGGTATTGAAAGCCATTAGGCTTTGTCGCAGATGTTGACGTTGACCAGCAGGTATGCACCGTCACAGAGGTTGGAATTGTCACGGAGGTTTGTATAGCACGGTGGTTGACATTTGCATGGAGTTTGACTTGGAAAGGAAGTACAAAAAATTGGCAATTGCCACCAAGGTTGGCTTTTGCAGAGAGGTTGACACTGTCACGGAGGTTGAAGTTTACATGGAGATTTGCATTGGGAAAGAGGTTTGAATCGGTAAGAAGGTTCGCATCGTCAACTAGGTTGACGTTGACACGGATGTTGGAATTGTCTAGTAGGTTGGCAATGGCTAGGAGGTTGGCATTTGATAGAAGGTTGGCTTTGTCAATGGTACGATGGTTGGCGTCTATACGTATACAAAACTACTAAGATATCCATTGTTTAGTATTTAGCTAATAACCCAGATATCTTTTAAGTTTCAGAAATAATAAAAAATCGTTATGTTTTTCATTAAAACAGTTTTTTTTTTGTTGAATTTTTTTTAGTAAAGTTAGCTGTTTTTTTTTAGTTATTTTACATTATATATTTTCAACGGCTGGCATTTAAAAAATATAATAAACTTTAGTTTTTTTGTATGTGAGTAAAAGACGTCTTACCAAATGTGGCGTTCATTATATTTCCTACATCCAAAGATATAAAGTGCTTTGTAAACAAAAAATGGCGGATAACTGGAAAACGAGACATTTCCGAACCTATGATTATAGGAACTGTTTTCTTTATTTTCACTAGTAGAGCACGTCTTGACAGTTTCTCCGTTTCTACCTGTAGCACACTGTTTATAAATGAACATATAAATAAACCTATGTATCTCTGTATCTAACTGTGTATATAATTTAGCAATTTTTTTTCAATATATAATTTGAATATCTCAAATTTGCCCAGTCTATTTTTCTGAATTTAACACTATATAAATTGATAGTGTGTATTTAATTTTTCTTTCAAGTATACATTTCAAAGAACACCTTCAAAATCCGAGCTTTCAAGTAAGTAAATGGCGATATTTCTCCTATTTTATATGTACTCTCTTGAGCAATAGTTTTGTAATACAACAAAAATGAGCCTAGTCACTTTCCAATTTAATAAATATAAAATTTATTGACCGAGCTTAGCGAGGTCTCCGTTTTAGCTCGACCGTTTAGCATTTCGTCTGTGTGTCTGTCTGTCTCACGATTAAGGCCAAGCGCCCTGACCAATTGTCATGATTTTTTCATGAACGTTCCTTATTCCTTCCTAAAACAAGCGATGTATACATACGGTTTTTCCATTTTTAATTTTTTACCTCTTAAATAAATTAAAATGGCGGCCGCACTGTTTCCCTCAGTGTAAGCTTTTTTCCAAAGCCAGTTTGTGGCTTAACCATAAGTCGAATTAAATAACTAATAACATTTAGCGGGTAGCAAATTTGATGTTCCACAAAATCGTTTCTTGACTTTTCCGTATCTCTAACGGGAAGCTCATAAAATGGCCGCAAACTTCAAATTTGTTAAAAATCGTCCAAGATTTTGTATTTTAACCCTGTTTTTATACGTTTATTCTTTAGATATCTTCATAAAAACCTTACAATTTTATAGAGAGAGAGAGCCCTACCTGCTGTCTTGCTCTTTTCTGTTCTACGTCAATTTGGCCGCTGCGAGTTGTGGAGGGGGAGCCCGAGCTAAGGAGCCCGATTGGCGTTGCGTCACATTTACTGAGTTGTAGCCCTTTACCAACTACATTCTCTTATTCATTTTGTTTCTTTGCTTCAGCACAAAGTATTTATAGTCGAACTGAATCGTAAAAACTAGACAAAAACATTAAAATACCTATAAAAAAATTTAAAAATGGGGATATAGAAGTACCTCCCCGAGAGACATTTTATGTCCGGTGTTAGTGGAAACAATAAAAAAACTAATATATTGCTAAATAATTTTTCACTTGCTAAACCTTCTCCTTATTTCCGTATTGGCACACTATTTTAACCTAAGCTCAAAACTACATTTGTTATTTCAACGAGCGAGGTCTACTGTTCCCAGAACTACTAATATAGATAACTCCCAAGAGTGGCACAAAAAAAAAAGGCACATATAATAATAATATATCGAAATTAATATTTGTGTGTACGTTTTCTATGGATACCGATACTGTCCATCCGATTGAAACGGAACTTTGGTGAGTTGTTGTGCGTAGCCTAAGCAGATTCCTAACAAGTAATAACAATTTAATAACATAAAAATATAGTTAATGAGTCTTGGTTAGTAAGTACAATGGCCAAATCCCTTAGTCCCCAAAAGAATACTTACAGAAAATTATGTTTATAAAAATGAAAAAATTATGAGTCAATGATAGTCTTTCATTTATTTTGTACATTAAAATTTGTCAGCTTTGTAAGTGTGTACCTATAGAGATGGAAAAGAGGGCATGACGGTCACAGGTAGTTTGTTTTAAATTCTACTCTATCAATGATTCAATTCCAAACAAAGTTTTAAATACGGAAAATGGAAATGGACCTCTGAAAACGAATAAATGGTTTTCTCTGGTTTCATCTACAGCTTTTACACATTATTTTCATATTCATACAAAAACTAGCTGAAACGACTGCATCCTTCACACTCCAACACCCTTGCTACCACCTCAAACACATTTAATAATCTCTCAATCAAGGTTAAAATGACAAATTATATGTATTGACTATGTCAAAGTATTAAGTAAATTCTCTGATGTAAATCCACTAATTTGAATGGGAATTAAGTACTTAGTCAATTTCCCTTTGAAATTATTATAAGATAATTTATATACGAGTATTTTAACTGTATAGACAAGCTGTATAGACTGAATTTATAATATTGTAACTAGATTTGAGGTTTTTAGCTGTATAATATCAATACGGTATATAAATATGTGAACATCATAAGTTGAAGTACCTTTTACTAGTGCTTTTTATAAAAGAAGAGAAATAAAAGTAATATCATTCGAAAGGTAGTTGCCATAGATAAACACAAAAAGAGTTTGTTGCCGCTAAGACAGGAGAACTCAAATAAACTAAGCCTAACCTAAAATTGTGTTGCTGACCTGATTATCTGAATCAACTAATTTAGCTGTTACTTTATGCAGTTGGTTGCTATGGAAATGAATATAAATCGTACGTCATGGTTTTTTATTTTTCATTTGCAAACAAATACTTAGCGTTGTTTCATTTCTTTCTAAACTGAATTAACACTTCTGTTTATTTATTTGTTAAATGATTCTACCTTTTAATAGTTGAATTGTTTACTTCTAAGGAATTTCATATGTGTACTAAATACAATTAGTTCCTTCAAGTAATTAATTATATTTAATTCCTCCCTCTTCGCCCTTTCCCACTTATTTCCTCATATCGTCAAGGCACGAATAAAATTAAGAATTCCCATACAGTAAAATTCCAATTATTTACGTAAAAAACAGTTTGAATTTCGTTTTCTCTGAAATTCGATCACAGGGGATACTAGCTTTATTTAAATCACAATAATTGCCACAACAAAAAGTGAGTTCTTAAGCCTGTAATAATATTATAAAGCGGTAAGATTTTGTTTGTACAAATTAAATTTATGTGTACAGTTAAAAGTGCCAATTATTATAAATATGCGTTCTGTTACATGAATTCAGTCCAAAACAAGCTAAAATATATTAACAAAAAATTGTTTTTGTCTTTTAATTAAAATAAAACTTATAATCATACTAGGGGCTCTGTCCCTGGACGCTTCGCTTCGCTCGCAGTGAAAAATTCTCTAAAGGATATCGTTAGTCTTTAGCTCGTTTGTACATGGGTGACTGAGCATAAATCAGCTGTTTTATTTGGCAGCTGACTCAAACTCATTAAACATTATCTTCATAAGATTACCACGGGAAATTTGAAGGATTGTGTGCCGGAGCTCCTTATCGGCTGAATAGCGGCTAAACGGATATCGCATCTTAAATCTGATGGAAAATCATTCGTTTGAAATTAAATTTTCTACAACTTTTGTGTTCAACATTTTTTGCTATCTCTCACCGTTATCTTTAAAAACGCGATCAAAGTGGAAAAATGAAAAAATAGCAAAAATCTTTCCCGCCCAAAATGTGCTTTCAAAATAAAAAATTATAACTTTTGTCAGCAATTTTTCTGAAAGTTTCTCGTCGAGAGCTTTAATTCAAGTATGAGGTCGAGGGGGGTACGATTACGGGAAGTGCCTCATAGTTAATGTTAGTGAATCAGTGATACCGTCTAGCTTTATGCAGATGTCTTTTACCAATGCCAGCTGATCACATAGCAGCAGTATTTTTCCTTAATTTTATATCAAGCTGTGTGTAGGTTAAAATGGTGGACATCAAAAGATTCATGTCTGATTCATTATTAAACCCTCCGGAGTACCTGGCTATACCAATTATTTTATTTGGCCTTGAAAACTGGCTCAGTTTAACGATATGAATAATTCCACGAAGGTTTTAAACGACCAATAACTAACAAGGCAATTGTCTGACACAAAAAAAAAAAACTTCGAGTGGAAGCGTACTTACGCTATATAAAGGTTGTATTAGAAGACCAATTACATTAAAAATGAATTAAAACCAAGCACGAGTTAAGTCTTGCAGTAACGGAGAAATCATTAACGAACCGAGCGCTCGAAGCAGTGCTAGACGCCTAGTTCCTGATTGAACACGATGCAACAAAACGCTCAGAGCAAATAGACCTGCGCATGCGCAAGTCTTCCTTACACATCTTTGTGTAGACTACTGACATCAACACAAGGTTGAATGATACCGCTAGTTGCTCAATGTTCGCCAGCACACCGCATGCGGTCCGCACACCGAGAGAGCAATAACGCAAAATGCTCTAGGCCAAATGTCCAAAGCAGGTACTGTAAAACAAAATTCTGCATTAGTATGTGGCCAGCCTTACAAGAGGCAGAATGCCAACATTTAAAATATAATGTTCTGTCATATTAGCAATGGTGTATGCTACTTCGGAATTATTGTATACCGATATGTCTTCTGTTAAATGCCACATTTATCTAAATAATCAAACATCTCTGTTTCTTGTTTAAATCAACAATACGTTATTGCTGAGAAACCACTCAGTATAGTCAAAGTATTTTTCTTTAAATTGCATCACTATCCGAATATCAAGTGTAATATGACGAGCAAGTTTTACGGCATTTACTTACGGTCTAAAATATTTATGCCGTTCATGAAACATGGTTTCAGCCCTACCATCCATACTTTTTACTTTTTACATTTAACCATCATTTAAACTGATTCACACCACTAAAACCTATGTTTTCTCCCGTCGTGAGTAAATTTCATATCCCTCGAACTCCCCTGATATAACACCACATATGGTTTATCCGAAAAGAACAGGTGTTTGCATAACAATCATTGGCTAGCTGCGAGAGAAGATTGGACAGTTGTAATTTTAAGTTTTTGTTTTAAGTACAACCGCTTTTTAGTCATATTTGACTAGTGTACTATAGTCGAATTAAAACCAGAAACTTATTGGACAGCGGTTGTAGTGGGAGGCTCTTCTTGAACGATCGGATATTTTCGGCAGCGGTGTATTGGTGTTATTCTTTCGTTGTTGCCAAGTCGTTCAGAATAGACACAAGTTCACAAAAAAAAAAAAAGACTAGCAGAAGGCATGCACACTACTTAGAATGATAA